>BHFT01001126.1:0-66044 GCA_004320025.1 Laticauda laticaudata | reverse complement strand
TTTTCCAATGGATGGCAAGCTTTTTTGTCCTTTTTCCATCCTCTTTGCATCTGTTGGTGCAGTGGGACATGGGCTTTAGTGAGAATCAGCTCATTGTTGATTTGTTAGACGTTTGCTTCTAATACTGAAAAAGATAGGGAAGAGGGAAACATTATACCCAGAGGTTCATTTTAGTATTAAAATATTCATCAACTTACAAGGTAAGGTGACTTTTCCCTCACCCAAAGCACATGATACCTTCAAAATTTTCATTCATCCTAAAAAGCTGAAAACCTTGTTTTGCTCTCTTTTCCTTAACAAGAAAGTTCTGTAGAATCATTTGACTGAAGGCAGAATAGAATAGAATAGAATAGAATAGAATAGAATAGAATAGAATAGAATAGAATAGAATAACAGAGTTGGAGATCTTCTAATCCAACCCCCGACTCAGGTAGGAAACCAGGGGTATCATACTCATGGCCCATGGCCCAGATGCATCACGTGCTGGGCATGCCCATGCCCAGTTTAGCAAAGAGGGGAAAGTCATGATACGTCACATGACACTGCCATCACAATGCAAGTTTGACACCCCTGCCCTATACTATTTCAGACAAATGGTTGTCAAATTTCATCTTAAAAACTTCCAGTGCTGGAGCATTTACAACTTCTGGAGACAAGTTGTTCCACTGATTAATTATTCTAAGTGTCAGGACATTTCTTCTTAGGTTGCTTCTCTTCTTGATATATTTCCACCCATTGCTTCTTGTCCTGCCCTCAGGTGCTTGACTCCCTAATTCTTTGTGGCAACCCTTAAATTTTGGAACATTGCTAGCATGTCACCCCTCGTCCTTCTTTTCATTAAACTAGACATATTCAATTCCAGCAACCGTTCTTTATATATTTTAGTCTCCAGTCCCCTAAACATCTTCACTGCTCTTCTCTGCACTCTTTCGAGAGTCTCAGCATCTTTTTTACAACATTGTGACCAAAACTTGGTGTGGTATCTTCCAAATGTTCTCCTACCAAGAGAATGAGAAGGGGGAGTCAACTTATCCTCCAAAACACTTGAGTGCAAGACTGCACTTTCCTTCCACCCAGTGGAAGGAAAATCATTAAAGAGAGATCCAATCTAGAACTAAGGAGAAATTTAACAATGAAAATGATGGCTGCCTTCCCCTTCCCAGTCATGTGATTGATGCTTGGCAACCATTTACGGCCATTTGCCGCATTCTGCAGTCACATGATCGAAATTTACCACATTTTCTGCCAAAATCCCGTGTTTACTTAATAAGCACAGTGATTCATTTAAAGACAGCCACAAAAAAGGATGCAAAATTAGGTGTGATCATGTGGTGGCCCATTTAATGACCAGTCCTATTTATACAATTACAGTTATAAGTCGAGAACTATCTGTACATTATTATCCTCTATTTTTGGAGCTTACCATTCTTGCTTCTGACCGTCATTTGGGGGGGAAATTTATACTGTACATTACCCTGCAAACTAGATGCTCCACCATGTTATTTAAAGTGCATTCAGAAGGCTCTGCCTAAATCTTTTAATCCCATTTGATCTAAAAACGTAGCAGTAACATTACAGGTTGGATTAGCTCACTTGGGCCTGTGTGAAATTACACATCTCAAGTCCCATTACAAGGAAAGCAACAGCTGCAGCTTCAGATAGAGTTTTTCCCCTTGCTTTATTCCTCCCCCCCCCCCTTGCATTTGTAACCCTGAGCTAGATATGAATAAACTTGTCCTTCTACTTCCGCTCGATTGAAATACATGCACACAAGATTCTTTTAAAAAAAAAAAATAAGCTCCCCAGCATCAAAGTGACTGAAAGACTGTTTTTTTCTGTTAAGGTTTCACTGTGTTTCCAGGATTTTTCCCTCAGGACCACTTAGAGTGAAGCAGTTAACCCTGCACACACTTCTGCTATGGCATCATACACAGGCAATACAGTTAGTCCTTGACTTAACAACAGTTCATTTAGTGACTGTTCAAAGCTGAGTTTCGCACTGAGGAAGTAGCAATAGCACTTAGACTTATATATCACTCTGTGTGTTTTGCAGCACGCTCTGAGCAGTTTACACAGTAAGCATATTGCCCGCAACAATCTGGCTCCTCATTTTACCAACTTCAGAAGGCTGAAAGGCTTGAGGAAGTCAGGGTCGAACTGGTGGCAGTGAGCAGAGTTAGCCTGCAATACCTCATTCTAACCACTGTGCCACCATCCTCCTCCTCATGTATCACTTTCCCATGTCTCCTATTTTTTGATCCACTTCTTGGGATACTAGATTAGGGGTGTCAAACTTAATTTCATTGAGGGCCACATCAGGTTTGTGTTTGACCTTGGGGAACTGGAGTGGACATGGCCAGCATGACGTCATTTGTGTTGGGGGGCACCTGTGGTGGCCTGAACACTCTGCCAGCGAAAACAGACCCCTAAGCTCTGTTTTTGGCTACGACGGCCTCCTGCAACCCTCTGCCAGCAAAAATGGAGCTCGGGAGGGCCTCATGTGGCCCTTGTGAACTCCATTTTTGCTGGCAGAGGCACTGTGGGCCAGTCCTTTGCTGTTTCCAGGGTGACCCCATGAGTCAGATCTAAGCATCCCAGGGGGAAGATCTGGCCCCTGGGCCTTGAGTTTGACACCCCTGTACTAGACAATTTCCTCTGATCTATATTTGTAATGAACTGAACATTTATATTTTGGGAAACAGTAGTATCTATCCTTTGGAGAAGCTTTTCTGAATGTTATTATTCAGTTCCTGACCCTCAGTTGACTTATAAACACAATTGGGATCAGAATTTTTGTTGCTAAGCAAGATACTTATTAAGTGAGTCATGCCTGATTTTACAACTTTTTTTGCCACGGTTGTTAAGCAAATCATGGCAGTTGGTATGTGAATCATGCAGTCATTAAATAAATATGGCTCCCCCCCCTTGGCTTTGCTTGTTAGCAGCCAGCTGAGAAGGTCACAAATAATGATCACATGACTCCAACAAGTGTCGTAAATACATACTTGTTGTCAAGCACCGGAATTTTAATCTCATGACTGTGTCAGTTGCAAGTTGCAAATGCAAGGACTGATTGTAAATCACTTTTTTCCATGTCGTTGTAACTTCAAAGACTCAGTAAATGAATAGTTGCAATTTGAGGACGATCTTTACAAAAGAGTGCTTTTTAGGATAAAATGTATAAAGAAAAACACCTTTGGGTGAAAAAACAAATAAATGCAATTTATATTGGAGGATTAAATTCTAGATCAATGCAGGACGAAGCAACAAGGCATTGTGAGTGAGTACAAGTGCAACTGGCTGGAAAAAGAGATTATTCCATCTATTTTTACTTTCCAACTTTAATTCAAAATGACAAAGTAAGAAAATGCCACCTGTATCTAATATTTGAGATTTTATAATCAAGGCATCTTTTAGCTTCAGGCTCGCATCCATTTCTACTCCTGAAATCCAGCTCACTGGTAAAATATGTCTGTATGTTATCTTCTCACTAATCATTCTAAATGACAGTAATTAATATGAAGCTCATTAAAAAAATTAAATATAGTGAGTCAGTAATAAAAAATGGCAGGGGTTTTTCCCCTCTCTCCTCCCCTTTTTGTGATTGTTTTTAATGAATAAACAGTGACTCTTCCATTCATTATTTATCTCCCTCTGAATGTTAATGAGTCCTTTTGAATGCTCATTAACAAAGTTCAAAATTTATGGAAAAGTGGTACTTCATAAATACAAAATTCCTTCACAGCTTAAATATATACCAGTTCAGAAATCAGTAATTATCTCTCAAACTGCTCATTTTATTTATAATTATAAGCCAACGGTAGCAGAACAGCACATAAATTAAAAATTAAAACAAATAAAAGTGGAATCTAATATTTATGGAAGTTACACTGTGTTTGAATTATGGGGAGGGGGAGTAGAAGCATTCGCTGAAAACAATTAACCCCCCACATAGGAAGTCTCTCCTTTAGCCTTATAAATACAGAGGTTGAAGAAATATAGTAAACAGGGATTCTTTTTGGCTCTCCTGTTGAATTCAAAGATCCAACAGGCATTAGACAAGTCTAAATAAGTTGACGCAAAGCTGGAGATCAGAGGACATTGGTTGGTAGCAAAAATGGTGGGAGCTCAAGGCAGAGGGAGCATGGAGGTGAAAGTTCAAAGAGAGAGAAAACAAGCAAAATTAGGACCTTGATAGAGGAGTAGATTTTATAGCTTTCTTCAAATTCATCAGGTTCAATGCATATCAGGCTTAAAATGATAATCCTGCTTGGAATTCCTTACAACTGCCCCAAGTGATAGATCGATAGTTCATAGATAGATAGATAGATAGATAGATAGATAGATAGATAGATAGATAGATAGGTAGGTAGGTAGGTAGGTAGGTAGGTAGGTAGGTAGGTAGGTAGATAGATAGAGATATAGATAGATAGATAGATAGATAGATAGATAGATAGATAGATAGATAGATAGATAGATAGATAGATAGATAGATAGATAGATAGATGATAGACTGATTTTAGGCCTTTTAGTTCTTATCAAGAGAACAGAACTCTCATATAAGGTTATGGCTCACACAAGTACAGCATCCTCCTGCCTCCTAATTCCTACAATTTCCATATTGCCCAAATTTACCAGTCTCCCAAAATCAACAAAGGTATGAGGTGACACCTCATTTCTTTATTGGTTCACATTTAGAATTTTACTAAACTAAACTTTCTACAATAAGCATATATTCTGAGAACTGAGGAGAGGCTGTCTTCCCCCTCTTTCTCTCATTTGGACTATTGGAACTGAACTGCCTTTTACCACTCTGAAATCTATTTCTTCCTTCCTGGGAATCCAGACTACATTCCATCATACATGCAGCCAGACAGCATTGGCAAGACTGTGAGAGTATGGCTTTGATTGCATCTTGATTTTAAATTTACACTAGCTAATTTTGGTTTGACCCAGTGGCTTATTACATTGTCCAGATCCAGACTATCTGAATTCATTTATAGCTTCCTGTACAGCTAGTCCTTGACTTGCAACAATTCATTTAGTGACCGTTTAAAGTTACAATGACACTTTTGCAGTGATTTATGGTCATTTTTCACACTTACCAACTGCTACAGCATTCCCCAATGGCCACATTATCAAAATTTGGATGCTTGGCCACTGGCATGTATTTATGAAGGTGGCAATGTCCCTAGGTCATGTGATCATCTTCTGTAACTTCCTAACAAGCAAAGTCAGTGGGGAAAGCCAGATTCACTTATAAACCATGTTACCAACTTAACAATTGTGGTGATTTCACCTAATAATTGTGGCAAGTAAGGTTGTTAAAAAGAGGCAAAATTCACTTTTAACAATTGTCTCACTTAGCAAAAGACATTTTGGACTCAGTTGTGATGGTAAGGTGAGGACTACCTGTTGTCAACGTTCCAACCAAACTCTCCATCTAAAATCAGCACTCAGAAACAAGTAAGAATTTGTTAAAGGTAAAGGTTTCCCTCACACATACGTGCTAGTCATTTCCGACTCTAGGGGGCAGTGCTTATCTCCGTTACAAAGCCGAAGAGCCAGCGCTGTCTGAAGATATCTCCGTGGTCATGTGGCCGGCATGACTAAAAGCCAAAGACGTACGGAACACTGTTACCTTCCCACCAAAGTGATCCCTCTTTTTCTACTTGCATTTTTACATCTTTCGAATTGCTAGGTTGGCAGAAGCTGGGACAAGTAATGGGAGCTCACTCCATTACGCAGAGCTAGGGATTCGAACTGCCGAACTGCCAACCTTTCTGATCGACCAGCTCAGTGTCTTAGCCACTGAGCCACCATGTCCCATACAAGAATTTATTAGAAGTCATATTGGCACATCTGGGGAAAACCTGAATATGAATTCCTGCATTATCCCCTGCTATATTAAACTCATATCCAACCCCCTTTCTGATGACCCTCAAGCCACAGTCTCCAATCCACCTCCATTCTGAATTCTTGCCAAGTCCAGTCACTCCCCTCCAAACTCCAGTGACTCAACATTGAGCTTTGTTGAAAGAATGTTGTGGTGGCTATCCTCCCTTCTCACTTTAATTTCATTCCCATCCTCCCTTGTGGCAGCCTCAAATTTGATTCAAGATGGATCCAGGGCTGACACCTGTATCACGAGAGCCCAAAACATGGCTGAATGATGAAGTGTAATGAATAAAAAAATCAGCCTTATGGATGCATGCATCTTGAGATCCTCCATGCATAGAAGGATTTTTATTGGAATTTTGGATTTATCTATTTTTACATTGGCTTATTCATATTTCATATTGCTGGGAGTGTACTGTTTCCCTGGGCAGCACTGAGGGAAAGAATCATAGTCCTTATCAAGGGCAGAAGCTGACGCTAATATACAATATTGTATTTTTTTCTATCCAATGTCAACAAAAATTGCATGCCATTTTTAAAATGAAGCACTGGCAATTATTTCTTCCCCACCAAAATATCTATACCAGTTTTGAATTTAACCAACACTGCTTTGTAAAATTTTTGGAAACTTAAAAGTTTGCATAATAATCTGCAAGCCTTCCTGTTGACATAATACAGGTAATCCTCAATTTACAACAGGAATTGAGCCTGGAATTTCTGTCAGAAATCATGGCACTCACGCAAATAAGCAGACCCTATGTGACCACATGATTTTTTTTTGCAGCAGCCATGAAGCAAACAATATAGTTGTTTAGTGAAAGATTAAATCCAATGGGCATTTTTGCCAAAAATGTGAAGTAAACACTAGTTTTGGCTAAAATAAAAAAAGCCAAAACTCACAGTCAGGTGACCACAGGACATTGAAAATGGCTTTAAATGGGGGCCAATTGCCAAATGCCCCAAATTAAATCACATGACTGCAGGTGGTGGACACAGCCATAAAAACTCTGAAATTGGGTGGTAAGTAGCTCTGAAGAGGCCTGTCGTAACTATGCGACCAATCATAAGTCAAAGACTGTAAAGTTTTTCCATAACGTTTGGGTCTTACTAAAATAACACTGTTTTTTTCCTATCAAATGTGATGAAAAGAGAATCTGCTTTCAAAAAACTCTTCAATGAAGCCGAGCATTTCAGAGATACTCTCCCAGCTTGCAAATGGTGTTTTTGCACTTACAAAGGTAACAAGGGATTTGCATGAATTTTCCCCATACAATCATTTCTCTAGTGAGCTGCTACCCTCACTTCCATTAAACCTCAAGGGAAGACATCAGGAGAATCTGCCTTCTCCCTGGGCCTTTTGCAGACAGAGAATTGTGAGCAACCAAAGAGATTTCAGAACGATGGAAACTGTGTCACCAAAAACAATAACATCAGCAGAAGATCCCTCTGCTTCCTTGAATAACCAAGTAAGGTCAAAAAGATCTTCAAGAGAAATTAAATCCTCATGCATCCAAAGAATCTTTCACAAGGGAAGAAAACTTTGCTGGAACAGCAAGGCAGATTTCTAACATAACATAATACAGAAGTCAGAGTTTTCCTTAGCCTCACCACGTTCGATGCTCAACATGGCTGTTCTTAATTTTCAAAACTCATCTAAGACTTCCCTAACCAAGATCTTATTGTAGTGCAGAAGAGCCATGGTGGAGATTTTCTCTCTAGCTTAACTCACCCCTCAGGGGCACATCAGACCATCATCTTCAATTCAGATGGATAAGCAAGCATTACGTGCAGTGGTAGGATTCATCCAGTGTAACAACCGGTTTGGTGAGCACACGCTTTGAGCTTGCATGGTACATTTGAAAACAGCGCTAAAACTTACCTTCTGCAATCCCAGTGAATAAAACAGCTGAGGCGTGGCTATCAACTCTGCCATGCCTATCAGCTGGGCTTCAAACAAAAGAAATATAGGACAGACTAGCGCAGAGGTGGGTGGCTAGGGCCAACTGATCACCAGAACTATCAGTTCACCTGAACCAGTCCATATTGGCTGAATCCCACCTCTGATTACATGGAGATTTCCTCCAAATTCTGGTTCCAGGACTACAAACCCTGTCAGGACCTTGATCTGGTTGCCATGGCCACAAGGGGAGGGATCAGCTTCTGCCTTGGGGTGGGTTTCTGGACCCGTTGCAACCCTCTTCTCTTCCACATCCATCTCTAGATGTGGTGGCCACACCAGGTAGCTCTTGCATTCTAATTAAATTGTCTTTGTGCTTTGCTGGATGAAAAGGTATTGTGGAGAAACAGCATCTGTTGATTACACAAAGCTAAGCAATTTCTTTGGCAATCATGGGCAGGAGTTAGCTAATCACAGAGCTGGAGAGCTTCCTGCTGCGTTTTCCATTACCTTGTAATTTTTGTCTTGTTCACTGTTGCTGAAAATGGCCCCCTCTGCTTTTGAATTCGTCCCGCAGCCCTCTTCCTCCTCTTCCCCACTCCTCTTATCAGTACAGATGCTTTCCACTGGGGGAATGTCTTGAGCTTAGTTCCTGGAGTTTTAGCAGCCAGGAAATCTCCAAAAGGATGCCATTAATCTCCCAAATGTATGTCATCTTCCTTTTTGAAGGACTAAATTCAATTAGAAACAATTTGTTTGGGGGAGGGGGCGTTTAAAAAAATTATAATTTTCTCACCCAGTCCTTGTTGTGAAAAGAGAGAGGGATGATTTAACAACAACAAAAAAAAAACTTAGAGCATTTACAGCTCATTAGCAACAAGATTCGCAAAACATCTGGCCTTGTCTCCTCCTCTTTCTTTCTGATGGTGTTACTTTTACTTTTATTTATTTTTATTTGTTTATTTGTCAATTTGTCAATTACTTACAAGATAATAGGTACAAGTAAAAAGATAGTTATGAATACATGGATACACATAAGAAAAATAAAAAAAATAAAAGAAACAATAGGACAGGGACGGTAGGCACGTTAGTGTGCTTATGCATGCCCCCTACAGATCTCTCAGGAAAGGGGTGAGGTCAATAGCTGAAAGTCTAAGGTTAAAGCTTTTGGCGTTTGGGAAAGAAACCAGAGTCAGGTTGAGTATTCCAGGCATTGACCATCTGTTGCTGAAGTCGTATTTCCTGCAATCAAATTTGGTATGATTAACCTTGAGTTTGTATCTATTGTTTGCTCTTGTGTTGCTATGGTTGAAGCTGAAGTATTCATTGACAGGTAGGACATTGCAATGTATGATTTTATACACTATATATAGATCAGACAGAAGGTGGCATAGTTCTAGATTTTCTAGGTCTAGAATTTCAAGTCTGGTGGCATAAGGTATTCTGCAACGAGTAGAGGAGTGGAGAACCCTTCTTGTGAAATATTTCTGGACTTTCTCAACTGTGTTAATATCAGATACGTAATGTGGGTTCCAGACTGATGAGCTGTATTTGAGTATTGGTCAAGCAAATGTTTTGTATGCTCTAGTTCTTAATGTGATATTACCAGAGAAAAAGCTATGTAAGATTAGGTTAACAACTCTTAATGCCTTTTTGGCTATGTAGTTACAGTGGGCTCTAGCACTTAGGTCATTAGAAATGAGTACTCCAAGGTCCTTGACAGAATCATCAACAAAGTCTTGACTATTCAGTCTGTATTTTATTTTCTGATATGTTTTTTTTTTGCCAATATGTAGGAAAGAGCATTTATTTGTTGAGATTTGAAGTTGCCATTTGTTTGACCATTCTGATACATAGTCAAAGTCTTTTACAAAGTGCCAGGGGTTTTTGTATTCATTCTGCACACCGGAGATGCAAAATTGCTTTGCCAGGAACTCATTAAATGTTCTCACAAGTCAAACAGTGTAACCGTACTGTTTGGGGAAAATTGGAATATTTCCCCACCTCCCTTTCACACCCAGAATATTATTCTTACCATGGCAAGCACGCAACAGTGATATATTATTCTTTAAAAATCTCACCATGGTTGGGTTCCCTATGCACAAGACTCACGGCCTGGAAATATCTCTTTTAGTTCCAGGTCCTCATGATTTGACTGGTGTATAGTTGCACTCTCCCATCAATGAAGAGAAGGAAAAGGAGAAGAAGGAGAAGGAAGAGGAGGATGAGGAGAAGGAGAGGGGGAGAGGAGGAGGAGGAGGAAAAGGAGGAGGAAGGGGAAGAGGAGAAGGAGGAAGAGAACAAGGAGGAGGAGGAGGAGGAGGAGGAGGAGGAGGAGAACAAGGAGGAGGAGAAGGGGAATGGGGAGGAGAGGGGGAGGGGAGGAGCAGAAGGAGGTGGAGGAGAACGAGGAGAATAATTTTTCACTATTTTACAGGTGACCAGTGACTGAAGAGCAAGGGACATCATTGGCACCAATGTGGGTTGGTGGGAGTACGGGTAGCTGAGTTCATCTAGTGACCGTTCAAAGTTCCAACACTACTGAAAAACGTGACTTTTGACTGTTTGTCACACTTAGGACCATCCATGGGATGGTCATGGGATCAAAATTTGGATGCCTGGCAGTTGATTCATATTTATGATGCTTGTGTGTGTCCTTGGATTGTGCGATCACCTTTTGCAACCTTCTGACAAGCCAAGTCAATGGGGAAGCCAGATTCTCTTAGCAATCATGTTACAAAATTTAACAACTGCAGTGATTCGCTTCACAGCTGTGGTGAGAAAAGTACAATAGGGCAAAATTCATTGCACAACTGTCTCGCTTAGCAATGGAAATGGCTGGGCTCAATTGTGATCTTAAGTTGAGGACTACCTGTATTGTATGGTACTCAATATGCTAACTAGATAGCATAGCTTGAGCCAGTGAAAGATAGTAAATACTTCCTTTATCATGCAACTCGAAAACCTGGCCAGAGGTTGATTTATTTGCTACTCGGTGTTGTGGTTCGCCAGCAGCAGGTATGGACAGCTGAGGTCTCAGAGAGTCAGGACTCAGATGAGGGGCCTGCGTGTGATGCAGGGATGGGGCCAGGACCATCAGGGACTGGATTGCTGCCTTCGGAGATTGTGGAGGCAGGCAGCAGTGATGAAGAGGACCCCGAGGAGCCTGTGCTCAGTGCGCGTGCGTGCGGGGCTGCTTGAAGGAAAGAGCAGCTGTGTGATGACCCGGTGTGTACCACAAAGATAACAAAACAAAATGTAAATAAAGGTTCTTTAATGCCTTCAACTTGGCTTCACTGTTCAATTGTTCACAGTTGGAGATTAAACTATTCTTCAAAATAACATTCCAAACGAAGAGAAATACAGTGTCCAAAGGCAAATAGCAGATAACGAAAGCAAAACCAGAAAATAAAATCACACCCTTTGCTGTTCCTTTTGTACAGTCCCTCTCATCTCATCTCTTTCTCTCATCACACTTTCCTCCCTACTCCTTGTTGGCCCCTAGTCCTACTTGTGTTTTTTTCCGGCATTTGTTGCCGCCTCTTTTTTGTCATGATTCTTTGTCTTGAGCGCTTCTATTCTCCTTTCCTCTCCTCATCTTCTCTACTTGCCTTCCTGGATTTTTTTCTTCCGTTGCTCTAATCTCTCTTCTCCCTCGTGCATCGGCGCGTAGTCGATCACTGTCGCCGCGTCCAGCGGCTTGACCGTGCGATACTCTAGCATGCAGTCGCTGACCCTCACTCTCCCCCTTCTGCTGTCCTCTGCGTTGTCTCTGTGTTGAAGAAGTTCCATGGACAGTACAGGAGTATATTGAAAATTACAAATTTATCAAGAAGATAACCAGGTACATTCCATTGGAAGAATGCCAACCTAAGATAAACCTCATCCAGGTAAAAAAACACACTTGTCTCCAGAGTTTGCTAGCCACAGGTCCAAAACTCTTTGCAGATCTCACACTGGCAACCCATTGAAGAGGATCATGGCCCTCTTCTCCCTGAGTAGACCACATTTCCCCTGATCCTCTCTCCTCCCCTGACATGTTCGCTAGGGATGGGATAAGGAGATGGGCTGGGTCCTCCTACTGATGCTTAGCCAGCGCTCTGCCCTTCCTCAGCTTCCTTCCACAACTTCTGGAGCCACACTTCCACTCCCTGTTGCCGTTTTCCTCCTTCCTTCAGAGTCAGCTCATTCACCAGAGAAGCATTGACAAGCTGCAAGCAGTATGGGTAGACTTCAAGAGCTAAGGCTTGCAAGTAAGGGCCCCTCCCTTACCAGGAGATAAAAAGCCAGCTGAGAAACCTAGGATGTCTTTTGCAGGAAGCAATAAGTTTTTTGCACCAAGCCTTGTGCGACGTTCAAGTATCATGGTTGGTGTTGGAGACACAATATTTCAAACACTTGAGTGTTGGGAAATATTTCTTTAGTAACTTTATCTAGTATTCTTGGCAGCATTGCAACAACCTTGGCAATGGCTCGTTCTTATCAGAGAAATTAGTTACAGCCTTTTAACTGTGAAGGAACGGAATTCATAAAGAATCATTAAAAGATTTTGCTGTTACCTCTGTTTTGTGTTTGTTTCCTTGGTTTGGGTCAGGTTTGGAACAAGGTTTGGGTCAGAAAACTCAGGTAAATGATATCATATATTCCTGCTCTCCAGATAAAACAGGTGGGTCATGTTTGTGCTATAATAAAATGGAAGTGTGAGCCTGTCTTTAAATTATTCTAATCTGAGTCCAGATTTAAAGCAATTTTCCACTACTCCCAACCCATTGTTCAAACTTTTGCAATATCTTGAAGCAAACAGAAACTTTTTGCCATCACACCACGCTCTCTAACAGTAGCCTCAGGTTATATAACATCTATCACCTTGGATGAAGATCTATTAACTGCAGTGCCTAGGATGAGAAGAAGAAATAGAAATAGGACAGGAATTGGTAATGGGGACAATAAATTCCAGGGTGGCTTGGTTTTCTGCCAAATCAAGTGGGGGAAATCCCAGAGTCCTAAATTCAGACTATTTCCATTCATACTGCAATGGTCTCCTTGGTAGATTTATCTTCTGTTAACTAGCAGAAGGAGGACAGCAGCAAAGACAGAGAAGACCCAAGCAGTATCTCTTCTCCATGTCTGCCAAGGTTATCCCACCGACCACCACAGTTCTAGAGATGTGACTTCTCAGTAGCAGCACCCTCCTGGAGATTCAGATGGCCCCAACCTGTTTGCCTTTTACAAGGCATTGAAGACCTGGCTATTTCCCCAAGTCTGCAGCCCAAGGGGCAGATACACTCTGCTATAATGAGTAGTTAATACTTAACAGTATGAAATATTAAATATTGAAGCTGCCCAGAATCATTCACTGAGATGGGTGGTTCCATGTAGAATGAATGAATGAATGAATGAATGAATGAATGAATGAATGAATGAATGAATACATTTTATCCTTGGTGCCGGGGCGGTGGTGGTTATGCTTGGATACTTGTTTTTAATCTTGTAAGCTGCCCAAGTCACTTGTGCAAGTCACACATAGAGATGGATGAGATAGATAGATAGATAGATAGATAGATAGATAGATAGATAGATAGATAGATAGATGGATGGATGGATGGATGGATGGATGGATGGATGGATGGACGGACGGGACGGACGGACGGACGGACGGACGGACGGACAGACAGACAGACAGACAGACAGACAGACAGATAGATAGATAGATAGATAGATATAATGGATGGGCAGACAGATATACAGTTTTTAGGGAGCAGTCTTTCTTCCTCAAGCCTTCCTCAAGGCAAACCAATTTTCTTATGCCTAAAAACCCAGATGGAGATGTTAACTTCTCTGGCTTATCTAGCTGTTGGTTAAGATTCATCAAGAATTGGGTCTGTTTATTGAATTACTCCTGTTATTAGAGATTTTAAAACTTTAAGGAAGAAAGTGTTCTGAACTGCACCTTTAAATGGGAGCAAAACACAGACTACAGAATAACAAAATTGGAAGGGATCTTGGAGCTCTTTTAGTCCTACCTCCTGTTCAGGCCTTATTCAGTGGAATGGTTGAACTAGAAAAAGAGAATTCCCCTCACAAATATATATTGAATCATATAGTAAAGTAATAGTAAAGAACTTGTAAGCTCTGTTCTAATTAAAAAAACGCTTGCAAACCTTTGTGCTACACTTGTTGGAAGAGGCAGCTTTTATAGGAAACCAGTAGAATTAAAAGTAGCCACTTCTGCTGCCAAACAGTCCCGACTCTCATTAAAACACACAGGACAATTGATTTACGGTAATTGGTAATCATTGCTCACAATTAAAAGCTGTGGCACAGGTTCTAAATTTCCAAAACCACCCAGTCCAGCAATCCGCTCACAAATTTCTGCTTTTGAGCCTGGAGTTCAGATTTCACAACAGATAACAGATCATCAGAGTTGGAAGGAATCTTGTAGGTCATCTAGTCCAACCCCCCACCCAAGTGGGAGACCCTACACCATTTCTGACAGATGGCAGTCCAATCTCTTCTTGAAAGTCTCAAGTGATGAAGCTCCCACAACTTCTAAGGGCAAGCTGTTCCATTGGTTGATTGTTCTCACTGTCAGAAAGTTTCTCCTTATTTCCAGGTTGAATCTCTCCTTGTTCAGTTTCCATCCATTATTCCTTGTCTGGCCTACAGGATCTTTGGAAAATAGCTCAATCCCTTCCTCTCTGCGGCAGCCCCTCAAATATTGGAAGACAGCTATCATGTCTCCCCTGGGCCTTCTCTTTATTAGACTAGCCAAGCCCAGTTCCTGTAACCGTTCTTCATATGGTTTAGTGTCCAGTCCCCTAATCATCCTGGTTGCTCTTCTCTGTACTTTTTCTAGAGCCTCAACATCTTTTTTATAGTGTGGTGACCAAAACTGGATCTTACTAAGTGGTCTTACTAAGGCTTTACAGAGTGGTATTAGTACCTCACTTGATCTTGATTGTATCCCTCTGTTAATGCAACTTACTGTAGGATTGCATTAGCTTTTTAGGCTACTGCTGCACACTGCTGAGGAAATGTCTGGATTGAGCCCGTGCTGAACTTTTCTTATGAACTTTAAAAAAAAAAAACATTCACCATTCTTGATGAGTTTGGTGCAAAGCAAATTGCTTTCCCTATTTTCTTCCAAAAAAAAAGTTTCCAGACAAATTTCAGATGTCAAAGAATATGCTGGCCAGGGATAAGGCAGAAGGAAATGTCACACCTCCACCTTCACCCCATAAACAGCAAGTTTTCATAACCATCACCCTAAGAATTCTGGTTCCTTGATTGTGAAGGCCGAAATGCAAGAAAATAAAATCAGAAAAACAAAAGTATTTTATATCTCCACCACTGTAAAACCATATAATAACATGTCAGTCTGGGTTTTGTCACTGTTTTATAACTTCATGTCTTTCTTGACAAATGATAATAAACATATTGAATGAATGAATACCTTTTAGCTCCACGTCTTCCTTGACAAACATAAATTGATATATTACAGAGTTTCTGTCTTTCAAAAATCTCCTAGATTATGAGGCTTGGTTTTAAGATATAGTACTAATACAGTAATAGGCAGTCCTCGACTTATGACCATAATTGAGCTCAAAATTGCTAAGTGAGGCATTTGTTAAGTGACTTTTGCCCCATTTTACAACCTTTCTTGCCATCATTGTGAAGTGAATCATTGCAGTTGTTAAGTTAATAACACGGTGTCAGCTGTGCCGCTTCATTCAAAACCCAAGAAAGAAATCCTTCAACTCCATTAAAATTGAAAAAGATATTTTTACTGAGTTTGAAGTGATAGCAACAAAAGAAAAGCAAGATGTCAACTCATAAAACATTTTGTATACATGTTTTATAATTGACAACAGAAAGAAATTTCAAAGAACAGGCAGCAATGTGCAATCGAAAGTACATTCCATTCATATTTTCTTCAAAGACTGATTGGATGGCTGAAGCTTCTGTCACAAAAAAAATCTAATTGGAGAGCATGATTGATGGCTCTTGGCTATGGACGTTTTTCATTGGATAATATACCCAGAGGGGTGGGTGGAAAAGCAGGATCAAGGATGACAGTTATATCTCAGAGTTGGCTACGCTCAGGTTAGTGCCAGACATAGAATGATACCTTCAGCTAAATCCTCTTTAGTTTGGGGAGTGTGGCTCGAGGATCATGATTTAATTAGAGTAACTGCCAGAACCCTGGCTCAAGATCTGAGGCAAATAGGCACAAAAATTACATATTGGAAGTTATCCCAAGTTCCCTCCCACAGGAGATCAGACTGGTCATCCAATCTGAGCTGTGTATACTGTCATGTGGGGTACATCTTCAGGTAGTTTCTCACTCATCTGGTATGCCAAGATGATTGACCTTGGCTTAGTAGAGATAATGCAGTTGTGCAGTAAGCAGGAAAGCATCCCCTCCTTTTTAGTTCACACAGAAAACGTCTTTGTTCTGCAGCAACCTTCCCCTTCAAAATACCAAATTACTCCTCAGCCTGTTTCTATGGCAGCTGACAAGAAGCAAGCAGCAAAAGATGTCAGGAAAACTGGCTCGTATTTATGACAGTTATGGTGTCCTGGAGTGATGCAATCGTCTTTTATGACCTTCTGATAAGCGAGGTCAGTGGGGAAGCCAAATTCACCTATCAACCCACAACTGTCATAAATATGAGTCAGCTGCCACAGATCTGAATTTTGATCACCTGAATATGCCACAATGGTCATAAGAGTGACAAATGGCCACATCATTTTTTTCAGTGCCATTGTAACTTCAAATGGTCACTAAATGAACTTTTGTGAGTCAAGGACTACCTATAGTAGGATAGGATCAGGGGTGGGATTCTACCAGTTTGCACCTATTCGCTAGAACCGCTTGTTAACATTCTAAGCAGTTCTGAGAACCACTTGTTAGAAGAAATTACTGGCCTAATCCTGTAAGGCAGGCAGGAAGGAAACATTCTGGTGTTGCTGGTTCTGGTTCCGTTAACTCTTATTACATTCTTGGCAGGACTAGACCTCCTGTTTCAGGAACTTTGCTGGAGTTTTTTCCCCTCCTTTACTGATACTTTGTTTGTGTGGAGTGAGCATTCAAGGTTACAATGGCACTGAAAAAAGTGACTTATGGCCATTTTTCACACTTACAACTGTTGCAGCATCCCCACAGGCATGAGAGGCCAGGCGAGGAAATGTGTGCCTCGATGTCAGTGATATTGAGTTGGCCACGCCCAGCCAATAACATGTCCACCAAGCCATGCCCACCAACTAAGCCATGCCCACAAAACCAGTTGTTAAAATATTTGAATCCCACCCCTGGATTGGATGTAATCAAGTTCCAGCCTAGAATATCTCTGGAGGCTTGATCTATAACACAAGAGTTTTCCAGCTAAGCACGATTCCATTTTCTAGATGGATACCAATTTATAGGTTTCCCCATCCCTGTTCCTTGATTCTGCAAGAGGACAGTCTTCTGAAGTGAGTAGTTTGAAGAGAGGATATGGTACAATCTCATGTTGGAAAAAAAAAAAGGCAGAGAGGGGGTTATTTTGAACTTCTTGAATTCTCATTTAAGACAATCCTTCCCAAGGTGGCATAAAGAGGTTCATAAAATTATTTCACTTTTATCATACAGCATGATGGAAATAAGGTGGAAGAATGGAAGGAGGGTGGATGGAGGAGTATTCAAGAAGTCTCTTCATTCATATGTAAGACAAAGATGGACAGACCTCATCATTATAGGGGCTGGGTTTGCTCAGAATTAAAGAGTTTGTTTTCAATACCAAAACTGAATGAAATGCAGAATAGAATAGAATAGAATAGAATAGCCACTGTAAATGTACACTAATCAGCATACATTAAAATGAAATTTCATTGCATTCAGCTTTCAAATGATAATTATTTTGCATAAACCCACATATATGACACAGAGAAGCAAGACAGTCTAGTTTGGATGTATAGATGTACATGGCAAGAAAAACAAATCTTACAAGTTTCCTAGACGGATGGCATAGGGAACAAAGCTATTACAGAATCTGATAGTCCTGCTAGAAATACTTTGAAGCCTCCTCCCAGAGGAGAGCAACAGAAAGAGACCATGAAGTGGGTGTGTGGGGTCTCTAACCATGCTTTGAGTTTGAAGCACATAGAGCTTATAAGCAGTACCCTAAATGACAAGAATGTTTCCTATAATCTTCTTGGCTGTCCTTACCACTCTCTATAGGGACTTTCTATCTGAAGCACTGCTGCCACCAAACCAAACAGTGCTGCAATTTGTTAAAGTGCTCTCAATAGTGCCTCTGTAAAACGTGGCTAGGACAGAAGAAGAGAGATGTGGTCACCTCATCCAACGCAAGAAATGGAAATGCTGATTTGCACACTTCACTAAAGATAAGGTATGAAGAGACCAAATCAGATTGTTAGTTATTTGGTTAATATTATTGACCATCTCTAACAGCTGCAGCCTTGATATAAAGTGGAATATGACTACCCCTGTTCTATATTTTCTTTCTTTCTTTTTTTTCATTTAGCTACATCAGTAGACCTACCTCAATTTTCTGCCCATTCATGGAGTAGAAACCCCTCCGGATGCTTTGATTGTTAGATTCTTCTTTGAAGAAACTAAAATTACATGGCTAAAACAGGAAACTCTCTTCAGTTGTGAGCTTTTTCATATAAAGTAAAAGTGGATAATAGATTACATTACAACAGTATATAAAATCAAGCCAAATATAGAAACTGTGAATATAGAGAAGTTTTCCCTCACTCTCTTTAAATGTTAGAACTTGAGGCTTTAACTGAAATTAAATGTGGAGAGATTCAGAAGTAATAAAAGGAAGTATGGAATGTGTTCCCATCAAATATAAAGGTCTGTAGTTTAAATGGTTTAGAAACTAGTGTGATGTACAAGTGGTCCTCAACTTACAACCACAATTAGGACAAGAAATTCCTTTGCTCAGCAATACACTCATTAAGTGATTCCTACCTGGTTTTACAACCTTTTGGCTGCAGTTGTTATATTAATCATGACCCTGTTAAACAAATCCAGTTTTCCCCAGAGTTTGCTTGTCAAAAGCCAGCTGGGAAGGTCACAAATAGTGACTGTGTGACCTCAGGATGCTGACACTATCATGAATATATGCCATGGAGCCAAATTTTGATCAAGTAATCAACTGTGAAGGTTGTAAAATGAGTACTGGTGATAAGCCACTTTCTTCAGCAGCGTTGTAACTTTGAATGTCTGTTAAACAAATGGTCGTACATTGAAAATTACCTGTATTGGAGTAAAAGGAAGGGACTAGCCACAGAAATTGATGTGGAGATTTGAGGCAACACTCTTTCTTGACCCAACAGCTGATGAAGATGTTGAACTAACAATTGCAAGACCCAGGTTCAAGTCATCTCTAAACCATAGATGTTCACTACCAAACTTTGATTAATCCCTCTCTCTCACCCCAACATATCTCACAAGGTTCTTGTTATGGGGGAAAAAATAGGAGGAGGGAATCAAAGTTTAATGAAAATAATTAAATACAGCAAATCTGACAATCACCCATGTCTTGAACAATTTCCAGTTGGGGGAGTAAATTTCAAAGATCTGTAAATCTCACCTAGGCCTTCTGCCAATATGCCATGGTGAACTAACCACAGAACAAGAGTTACACTAATATCAAAGAAATAGTGGAATAGAATCATTAAAGAAGAGACTCCAAAGGAGGGACAAAATGAAATGTGACTAACAAAAATTAAAATATTTTTTTTAATTATTTTCAATCATCAAATTGAATTGTTGAATTGTCCCGAGCAAGTTGTCTCACTATCTACTGGGTCCCACCCTATGTTTTGTTTGTGTCAGTGTCTTTTGTCCACTTCGGGGAAAATAAGGAAGTCAAACGATTCAAGCTCCAAATATCTTTGACCCAAGACAAAAAACGTCCCACACAGTTACTCAAAGAAGGAGAAAAGCAACACAAATCAGGCAAGATAAGGGCTGGAGGATGTCCACAGATAACACACATTGGGAAGGATGCCAAACTCAGAGAGGAACTGTAAACTAGAGATATTTACATGATCTGTTTCCAGCGTTTGCCAGTACGCAGATCAAACTCTTATTCAGTCGTCACACCTCCAGCGCATGAAGAGGATCAAGGCCCTCTCCTCCTGAGGAGACCACGTCTCTCCCTTATCCTCTCCTCTCTACGTGCCCTAGGATGGAGCTGGGTCCACCTCTGACTGCTCAGCTGGCCTCTGTCCTTCCCCAGTCTCCTCCACAACCTCCAGAGCCACACTTTCACTCCCTGTCAGCTGTTCCTCTTCTCCCTCAGATTCAGTCTCCACCAGGGGCATGACACTCACAGCGAGTTGTCCATGGTGAATTGGCTGCAGAGAATTGGCTGTGATGAGTTGACTGTGGCAAGTTGACTACAGAGAGTTGTCCCATTCTACCTGGAGCACCAGGCTGAACCTTCCTGATGAAGCCAACCATGAAGTAAAAGGACATATCCCACCAGCCATCCAAATTGTGGGTGCCTTGCTACCACCTCCCTCCAAGCTTTGTTATTTTTGCAATTTCTTGGGAAGCAGAAAAAAAATATATTTCCATCTTGCCAAGCTTCAATTCCTGAGACTGAAAATGAGAAAGAAGGAAAAAGAGGACTTTTGGCCCAACCACAGACTCTCTTCATTTCTAAAACTAGATCTCTATCTCTTTTAAAGAAAATGCTCCTAAAACATAGGATGCGATGCGCGTCACTCTTGTGCAGTCAACTGGCTGATATTCTTGAAATTTGTTCAGTGCATCCAAGGTATTCTCCGCTCCTTCCTGTCTTTGTAAAAGTAAAACTGCCCTGCTCAGTGCATGCCAAGGTAATTAAAACTAATTGATTCTGAATGAATGAGCAGCTTTTATGGTGATGGATAATCCACTTAGGGAAGGAGGCCTTTAAGAGAAAAGGAAGAAAGAGAAGTGGTGCTTAGGAAGAAGATCGGTGAAAACACAGACTTTGGGGCCTATAAAGGAGAATATTTGTAGCTAAGGGTTGAAATGAGGGTTTGTTGAGGCTCTATGACAGTGACGGCTAACCTCTTTGTCCTCACAGGCTAAAAATGCAATGTGTGCACGCATGTACATGAGCATGTTTGACTGCACCCATAATGCACTCCATCCCCTGCTCATGCGCACACACACACCCCCGCACATGCAAGCTTCTGTGGATTTACACGCCACCCCCATGTGCAGTGCACCTCTGCGCATCCCACCCCCCATGCATGTGCGGCAGATACCCAACAATCAGCTAGCTGGCAGGAGGCATGTGCACATGTGCAGTGCACCTGATCTGGGGTGACAGCTCACGTGCTGGCAGAAATGGCTCTGCATGCCACTTCTGACACACATGCCATAGGTTCGCCATCATGGCTCTAAGAGGTTGGTTGTTTTCTTACAGACGTTTTAGGATTAGTAAACTAGCACTGATGATGTTACCTAGTTCGGGTAATGAAATAAGACGTTCTTTTGTTGGTTCGAGTCTCTCGTAGTTCCTTGGGACACGACAGGTCGGTTACATACCCTTAACCTATCTTAGTTAGCAATTGTGAGCTATCCCCTTAAGGGAATGCATCATGGTAAATGTAGTTAAGGTATCCTGGGAAATGTAGTTCATGTCGTGACCACATCTGTAATTCTGATTGGTCACTAAATTGACCCTCAATGGGTTGGGGGAGGTTTCTTCACTCTTGCCTGAACTCACGGACTCATGGTAGCTGTTCTACCTCTACTGCTACGAGATGGGAGGAAAGGGATAAGGAGATAACCATCTTTTAACCTACAAGACAGATATGTAAAGGACTGGACATTAAGAAGAACTTCGTCAACCCTCATTTTTGGCCTATTGTGAGATGCACTGCCCAGAAAGTTGCATACCTGAAGGAGGCAAGAGAGCACTCAAAAACCAATGATTGATTGATTTTCTGCCACTAGAAAGCCATTCTTTCATGCTGGGGAAGCAGCCCTTTTATGGAGAATTTCATTTCGCTCTGCACAGGTCACTGTTGCTTTTAAGTACATTTTATACCTGACTACTTAATTTCATTCAGAGGCAGGTAAATTTAAGCTGAGACAGTAAATCACTTTCTAGCACATTCATGTGTTCAAGCATTAATCTCTTTTGTTCAGTTTCACGATTTATTTTTATAAAAATACCAAAGTATTATTTTACCATCATATTGTCATTATTATTATTGGATTATGATGATGGGTAATCTGCCACCTTAAAATTGTATGTGGCTCCTGACCCTCCAGAATTGGTAATTGACTTTCTTTCTAATTTTCAATACGAAGCAATGGAAGTGGAATTCATTAACAGCCCTAAGGTGCATCTGCCACCTCCACCTCAAATTAGAGGACATTGCAAAATACTTTTGAAGCAAAAGATTGTGTTTGGACCACGTACTAAATCCCAATACACTGAAACGAAGTCAACATTTACAGAGTTGTCACTCAAAACACAAATAACCAGGCTCAAGTTATCCTACTTTGGTCACATTATGGGAAGACTTGGGTCTTTGGAGAAGATTTTGATACTGGGAAAGATGGAAGGAGAGAAAAGAAAACAACCCAGAGCAAAGTAAATAGCAATAACAATAGTTATTGGACTTATATATTGGCCCATAGTGCTTTATAGCCCTCTCTCAGCGGTCAGCATATTGCTCCCAACAACCTTGGTCCTCAATTTATCAACCTTGGAAGGATGGAAGGATGAGTCAACCTTGAGCTGGTCCGGATCAAACTGTGGCAGTGGGCAGAGTCAGCCTGCAATATTGCATTCTAACCACTGTACCACCATGGCTTTCTAAAGTGGATAGACTCAGGTTAGGAACTTCTAGAAAGACATGGAGAGAAACTGAGAAAAGTTTCATTTCTTTTTTCATCACAAGCACAAAATCCAGAAGTGATTTCCAGATTTAAAAAAAAAATGTATTTATAAAAGAGGTCGACTCAAGGTCGATAAAATTATAACGTTATCGCTCAACGGACATTAACCGAGACTCCGCAGAGGGGGGCACTATATATGTTTTTTATGAAACTGGGCCTGAACCTCAGTTTTCACTGTTGGCTTTGCATTGAAGAGGGAAAGAAGAGAAGCCACTTTTGTGACTTTCCACTTGATCTTATACATGCACAAACATTAGCCTGGTCATTTGTAATTCAAAGGAGAACTCTGAGTCAGCTTGTTTGATGATCCATTGGTTTGTTGCTGAGACCCTAGAAAGAGGACAGAGAAGAGATAAGAGGCCTGGAAGGAAAACTGTACAATGAACAGTGGAGAAAACTAGGTATGTCTAGTCAAACACTGAGAAGGACATGGGGTCAACTTATTCTCTGGATCACCTGAGGGCAGGACAAAAAGTAATAATTAAAGAGAGATCCAACCTCAAAGTAAGGAGAAATTTCCTGACAGTGAGAACAATTAATCAGTGGAACAAGTTGTCTCCAGAAGTTGTGGGTGCTCCATCACTGGAGGTTTTCAAGAACAGACAAGGCAACCACTTGTCTGAAATCGTATCATGTCTCTTACTCAAGCAGGGGGTTAGACTAGAAGACCTCCAAGGTCCCTTCCAACCTGGTTATTCAATGTTTTATATTTACCTGGCTGTCCACCATATTCACAAACATTTCTTTAAACATCAGTGTTCAAAAGATCAATACTTGTGTTCTATCTTGCTTCTTTAAAGTCCAACACAGAATCACATGGAATACTATGACTTGCATGATTCTTATCTATTTGCCTATTTACATGTGGGTTAAAGGTGCAAGTTCCACACCTTCTTTACATTCAGGCTAGTAATATGTAGGCTACAGAAACCTAGATGGTATGGTGCTAGATAGCAAGAAAGAGACATCAGAAAATCTAAGGTTTTGCTGCCATGTTGGGGTTGCTTGGAACTGAGACCAGGGTTCCTCATACTGTATTTCATTCTCTTCTTTTTGTCCTCTTCCCTCCAATACATCCTTCTCCATTAACCATTACTAAAGCACTCAACAAAAGCTCCTGGCTGGCATATCACCGGCAGACTTTCTTAGAACATTGCAACTAACAGAATAACCAAGTTGGAAGGGACCTTTGAGGTCTTCTAATCCAACCCCCTGCTCAGGCAGAAAACCATTTCAGACAACTGGTTGTCCAGCCTCTTCTTAAAAACCTCCAGTGTTGGAGCATCCACAATCTCTGGTAGCAAGTTGTTCCACTGTTTTATTGTTCTAATACTCAGGAAATTTCTCCCTAGTTCTAGGTTGCTTCTGTCCTTGATCAGTTTTCATCCACTGCTCCTTGTCGTGCCTTCAGGTGCTTTGTGTCAAGCCTGAAATTAATATATGTGTAGCCATTTATTTAGCCTTATTATATATTCCTTTTATTTCTTTCTCTTTGCTGGTTATGAGGGGAAGTGCTTGGGGCTTGCCACATTCCTAAGGTGGGAGGAGTGAAAATAGAGAGAACTGTTTAGGCTAGGTGATTCTCCTTCCAGTGGGAATGAAAGCTGACCTTGCTGAGACCTGGAGGTGGAGATTCATGACACCAGGCAATGTTGATTTACTTCTATTGGGGAATGTGATTTTGGCGGGCTGTTTCTAATTTCCAATATTATGTGGTGTAATTCTGCGTTGTGTCAGATCTGGAATTACAACAGACTTTGCCAATTGTTTTGGAAGATGGGCTTTGTTCTTTTCTTTTTAAATGGATTTCATCACTTGGAAAGCTGACATTTTGGAGAATAGGTTGATCCCCCACTTCTTCTTTGTGGAAGGCCTTTAGGCTTTGGAATTCTGTTATCAGGTGACCCCTAGTCCTGCTTTTCATTAAACTAGGCATATCCAATTCCTGCAACCATTGTTCATACTTTTCGCTTGGTTTACCACATGCAGCGGTGGTATCCTAACTAATAACGTGAACTAATAATGTTGTGGACTTGTGGTTTGACAGTAGCATTATAAGCTACGCACTGGAGCTAGAAAAGTGGATGTAATGCTAGGAAATTATATATAAGTAATTTAAGTAATTTCCTTTAAGCTTCAAGTTCCTCCATTCTAAATTCCCTTGCCTCCAGCACATTATGGGTGTTTTTGTGGAGCACATTATTTATTAGAGCTAATGCAAGCATTTCAGAGAAGCATTTTGCAGAACACACGAACATAAGCAAACTCCCATCCCTGAAACATTAAAACAGCCAAATCCTCTGGAAAACCCACCTGGCTGTGTTGAGACTTCTTTCTCCTGTATGAACAGATGCCACTGTCCCTGGGATCCAAAATTCACTTTCTGCCCAGCATCATTTTGGAATGCTTATGTAACTGTATCATTTTTGGGAGAGGGATAAAGATGGTCTACATTCCCTAGACAGGTAGACCTCAGTCAACAACCATAATTGGGACCAGAAAGTACATCACTACTCAATGGAGTTGTAAAAAAATAAATAAATCACATGACCATGCTGATTGACAACATGATTTTCACCTGCAGTGACGAAATGAATTACCTGTGATCATGAAGCACATTGTGTCACCTCAACATGTGACTTACTGCTGCACATTGAGTTTGCTTGCTGGAAACTGGCCGTAAAGGTCACAAATTACAACCATATGATTGTGGGATGCTGCAACTGTTGTAATTATGTGCCAGTTGCCAAACACCCAAATGGCAATCATATGGGGGTTACTGTGATAGCTGCAGCTTTGAGGACCATCCATAAGGCTCTTTGTTCAGTGTCTTTGTAACTTGTTGAACGAGTGGTTGCTAAGGAAGCACTACCTGTAATCTGTTCTGTACAATCCTTTGGAAAGTTTGTGTGCTGACCCGGGGTGTGGCATAAAGGCAATACAGTCAAATAATAAGTAGGAGTCCCTTTATTTGCCCCAACTTTGCCCCCAATGTCCTGGTTACCTTCTGGGCTGAAGAAAAACTCCCAGAAACAACCTTTGGCTGCAGAGATTCAAGTCCAAAATGTTGTCAACAAAAAAATGTAACTATAAGTCCAATCAAGGCAAGATGAGGACATTTGTCTCGCAGGGCAGGAGAAAGAATTCCAGACATGAAGGAACAGCAGTAATTCAACCCAGTTGGCAGGATGCCAGGAATGCAGATAACCAAAATCAACACAAGATAAACTCACGTTTGCTCCCAGCAAATGCCACCCTCAGCTTGCATCTCTTTTAATCTCTCTTCCCAAGTGTGGCTAATGAAGGGAATCAGGACCCTTTCCTCCCCTGTAAGCCACACAACCCACATTGCTCTCTTCTCCATTCCTCCCTGTGTGCCCTAGGATGAAGAGGACATGCAGCTGGATCTTCCTCTGAAGATTGTTCTACCTTGTTCTACCTCTTTCCTGCTCTGCCCAGCCAGACTTTGCCCTTCCCCAGTTTCCTCCACAGCCAACAGAGTCACACTCCCACTCTCTGTCAACTGTTTAACTTCCTCCTCAGATTCAGACTCCAACAGGGTCATGATAGTTTGACTCAAAGAGCATATTAACATTGCTAGTATTGCTGTTGTTATTATTTAGGGCTGCAGTGGGCATTTAGTACTCCAGTGTCCAGCCCAAGCTCTTAGAAACTGTTACTTTCAGCAGCTGGAATTCAAGGCATCCAGATTATTGTTCCAATATTTTAAACAATTATCATTCTCAGACTGATGCTGATATAAAATAATTTTAACTGTCATCCAGTCAGTCCATGATGAAAGCAATAAGTGGAAAGGACAAAAAAGAAAAGAAAAAAAGACACTCTCCAAGTGAAAAGATCACAGGAGAAGAGAGTTCGGAAGAGACTACCAGAAGTTGTGGACTTGAATCCACTCTTAGTGGACCACAGAACCTCTCCCTATCATTAATATTGGCAGTTCTGCTTTTTATCATTCTGAGATGGGAGACAGGTAAAAACTCATGTTGAACCCTTAGAATAAGGATCTTCAAATTTGGCAAGTTTAAGATGTGTGGACTTCAACTCCCAGAATTCCTGAGCTAACATAACTGGAGGAAGAATTCTGGGAATTGAAGTCCACACGTCTTAAACTTGCCAAGTTTGAAGCCCCATGCCTTAGAAACAAGCAATTTTCAGGTAGTCCTCAACTTACAACACGACGTTTAATGACTGTTCAAAGTTACAATAATCAACAAAGTGACTTATGACCATTTCCCACATTTATGACCATTGCTGCATCCCTGTAGTCACATGATCAAAATTTGGATGCTTGGCAACATACTCATATTTATGACAGTTGCAATGTCCTGGGGTCATGTGATCACCTTTTGTGACTTTTTGCAACAATGGGGACAATGGGGAAGCCAGATTCATTTAACAAACATGTTACTAATGTAACAACTGCAGTGATTCCCTCAATAGCTGTGGCAAGAAAGATTGTAAAAAACTCACTTAATACCTGTCTCACACAGCCACAGAAATTTTTGGTTCACTTGTGGTCCTAAGTTGAGGCATTGCTGAAGTTTAAAAACACTATCTGAATCAATCTGCAAAAAAATGAATAGAATAGAATAGAATAGAATAGAAAAGGAAAGGAAATAGAATAGAATAGGAATAGAATAGAATAGGAAATAGAATAGGAGAGGGAACAGAATAGAATAGAATAGAATAGAATAGAATAGAATAGAATGAACTTGAAGAGACCTTGGAGGTCTTCTAGTCCAACCCCCTGCCTCGGCAGGAGAATCTATACTATTTCAGATAAGTGACTGTCTAGACCCGTGATGGTGAACCTATGGCACACATGCTGGAAGTGGCATGCAGAGCCATCACTCCAGGCACGCCAGCCATCATCTGTTGCTCTTCTGGGTTCCGGTGCATGCATGTGCCCTGGCCAGCTTGTCTTCACTTGCAAGGTCGAGCCAGAAACTGGAAGAGCAGCTTCCCAGCACACATGCACGGTCCAGGAAACTGAGCTTACGGTTTCCACTGGGCGCATATGCTCTGGCCAGCTGGTCTTTATGTGTGCGTGCATGCCAGAAACCAGAAGACCAGGTGGCCGGCATGCATGCATGCACCGGAAACCAGAAGCTCAGTGAGGGGTGCACTGTTGGAGGACCAAGCTAGGGAAACTACATTATGGAGAAAATCTACCTATGAAGTCACTAGGAATCAACAATGCCTTGATGCCACATAAATAATCAACCAATCATGTTTAAAGAAACACAGAAAGTCAGGTACTCTCCTGAAACAGGAGGTTCTATTGGCCAGGACCAAGAGTGGGCTGCTACCGATTCGCACTGGTTCAGGCAAACCAGTTGTTAATTTTAGATCTGGTTTGACAAACTAGTAGTTCCGGTGACTGGCTGGGCCACCCCCATCCCGCCCCACCCCCACCCCTCCCAGGAGTCTCCTTGCAACCCATTTTGGATTGCAAATAAGTGCAGGGTCTGTGCTGAGGCTCCAAAAGGATGGAAAATGGGCTGTTTCCATCCTCGAGAGAGCCTCCGGTGCCTGTGGAGTCCGTTTTTGCCCTCCTGGAGGCTCAAGGAAAGCCTCCGGAGCCTGGGCAGGGTGAAAATACCCCCCATGGCCCGTTTTCATTCCCAAGGTGGTGCAGGAGGCCGACTATGACATGGCCACCATGGCCACGCCCATCCAGCAACCGGGCAGAGAACTGGTTGCTAAATTATTTAAAGCCCACCCCTGGCCAGGACTGTCCTATTGGACAGGATCCACAAAATTATTCTCCCCTGTTTTAGCACGTGCTACACAAATAGTATGCTGCCTTGTCAAAAGACCAACAAGTGTCAACAGCTTCAGATTAAGGGTAAAACGATTCTTTTAGATCAATTATCTTGAAATTCAGTTGGAGACATTTTTTTTTCTTTTGATAATATGGATTGTCTAGAAAGAGAGACTAAAAAAAAGTTATTAGCATTCCTGTGGCTCGAGTTTATGAATCTTTTAAAAAGGAAAAGCTGCTTCTTCGCTCAAAGTTTGAATTATTCAGGTGCCTTGCAACACAGTCCGTGGCTAATTACAGCTTGCAGATGCAAATAGAAGCAATAATGATCACCATTTCCTGGGCTTTTGTACCATGCCAGGTTTTCAACTTGAGGGTCTTCAAACATTAATTAAGTCTCACAGCACACTGGTGCACCAGGTCCAATGAATCGCTCGCAGCTGCAGTGGAAAGATGACATAATATTCAGAAAGACTGCTAAACCCAGGCTGCAAAAATTGTATTCTGCCACTGGGAGTCGGCAAAGGATATCTTTGTATCGCCTCTGCCACCTAGCAGTCATCTGGATTCTTACAGACTGGTTCTTTTCTAGGTTTTATGGGTCTTTCAGCTGAAATAATAGCCTGCCACATCTGCCTTTTAAATGCCTGGTTTATTAATCTTGGCAAAAAAACTTCTGTTTGAGGAAGGGTGTAGATTTTTAATTCTTTTCTCCAGCTGCTTTTCAGTTTCTTTCACAAAGGGGATTAGTGTGAGTGCTTAACTTGGTTTATTGGGCTGAATGAGCAGTGATGGTTCACTGATTAGAATGCAGTATTGTAGGCTGACTTTACCCACTGTCAGGAGTTTGATCCTAGCTAGCAGCAAAGTAGACTCACCCTTCCATCCTTCTAAGGTCAGTAAAATGTGGACCCAGATTGTTGGGGGCAATAGGATGACACTGTAATCTGCTTAGAGGGGGCTGTAAAGCACCATGAAGTGGTATATAAGTGCTATTGCTATTGAATGTAGCCACCTTTTTAATTTCCCATTTGCCCCTGGAAAAACTGGAGTTGGGACACAATGGGAAATGTAAAGGGTGGCTACAGCCAGTTATAATAAGCTGTTTCAAATATAGATGTCACATTGGTACAGTGGTTAGAATGCAGTACTGCAGGCTATTTCTGCTGACTGCCGGCTGACTGCCATTTGGCAGTTCAAATCTCACCAGGCTCAGGGCTGGCTCAGCCTTCCATCCTTCTGAGGTGGGTAAAACGAGGACCCAGATTGTTGGGGGCAATAGGCTGACTCTGTAAATTAAACTGCTTAGAGAGGGCTGTAAAGCACTGTGAAGTGTTTATAAGTCTAAGTGCTATTGCTATAGTTCTTTCAACCAGCTGAGCCTTTTGTTTTTGCATTGGTCCAATTCACTGATCTATTTTGCAGCTTAAATTTGTAATTCCAAAGAAGGGCTGCCACAGCGCCTTATTCTGGGGATTTATGGGAGCAATATGGCCACAGCCACCAAATCTGGGGCAATATTTCCACTAACCTGAACTGAGTTGCAACTCCAGAGGCAAATCAAGGAGAACAACAGAGATAGCTATGATGCCCCCTCTTAGTGTCAGAATTTTATTTATTTACTGTACTTGTTTACATTTGTATGATTGCTCAATACAATGTTTACAATGCTTACAATGTTAAAATCACAGCATAAAAACCCAAAAAATCCTACCTCACCCGTTGGCAGCAGCAGCACAATCAAATTAACCACTTGATGGGCTCCATCTCCATTTGGGGTCCCCATATTTTTAGGGCCTTTTAGAAATTTTATGAAACAGGTTGGGGACAAATCATACTCATCAGTGGTGGGATTCAAAAAAAATTACTACTGGTTCTGTGGGCGTGGTTTGGTGGGTGTGGCTTAGTGGGCATGGCTTGGTGGACATGGCAGGGGAAAGATACTGTAAAATCCCCATTTCCTCCCCACCCCACGAACCTGCTTTCCAGCTCTGTTCTCCTCTGCAGAGCAACAAAAGGAGACCCAGCCGATCAGCTGGAGGCAGCGAATAGATGGGGGCGGGGCCAGTCAGAGGTGGTATTTGCCGATTTTCCAAACTGCTCAAAATGTCCACTACTGAACTGGTCAGAACCTGCTGAATACCACCTCTGATACTCATGAATGAAGGCAAATATATGTGTCCCAAGAGGTGTGCATAAGCACACTAACGTAGCTACTGTCCCTGCCCTATTGTTTCTTTTATTTTTCTTATATGCATCCATGTATTCAAAATGTTGCTACAACTTTAACAGAACTACAATGACGTGGGATAATACCCAAAGGAAGCTAAACAGCACACATGTAAGTACCCGCGAAAGCTTAAAAAAAACAACTATGTTTTTACTTATACCTATTATCTTGTAAGGAGTTGACAAAAATAAATAAATAAATAAATGTTGCAGAATTCAATGTGGGTCAGTCTTGCAGAGGTTTAATTTTCCAAGCTTTTGGACTTGTGCTGGAGCCCATCTTCAGAGAACTTCTCTCTCACCATAATGTCATACAGAGAATGGCAACCACTGAGAAAGCCCTTTTTTGTAGTCCACCATATAGGACCCGTAACATGCCATGCCTTCCTATTCTGGTGGGCTGGGTGGATATAATAGGGGATAGGCCATCATTTGAATACCTTACATATAAGCCTTGTACTGTTATCCTCTTGATTTCCCATGTCTCTCATATCCTTTTGAACTTTTCCATTTCTGCAATGCTCTTTTCATAACATGGCTTCTCTTTCCCCTCTTGTGTATTTTATTTATTTATTCATTCATTCAAAATCTCAGAAGACGAAGTCTCTGGTCCTGGTGATTGACCCAAATTGGATCCTTCAACAAATCATACTGCAGGGGCAATAATGTTCCATAGAGAAGTACCCACCACTGAGAAGGCCTTTTATTGTGGTGCCACCAGATTACATCCCTAATCAATAGGACCCATAGCATACCCTGCTGAATGATGAAAGTAGAGTTGAAATGTCACATTGCAAGATACACCCCTTTGGGGCATGCATGTGATGTCATAACACATGTAGAGATGATGTGGGGTCCCATCACAATATTCTAGTGCTGAAGTCACCCTTGGCTTCCCTGCAGGTAACCACCATCTGCTAAATCATAGATTCCTGGCCTCTGAACCAGGATGATGATTTCTCTTTGAATGGTAAACCATAGCCGATTATAGCCGATTCTGCAAATTATGACTTGTTGAGTCATAATGATGAGTCCCCAAATATCTTCACAGCTTTTAGCATTTTCACTACTGAACCTCTGACTTCACACAAGTATTTGATAGTAAGATTGAAGGTCCCTTGATTGCATCTTAATTATCGAAAAGATGGATAAATTAAATGACTCACACATTCATTTTGGCAAGTGTTGGTTCAAAAAACAAATGCGCACACACACACACATACACACACACACACACACACAAGCAGAACCCTAGACAAACTAGAGCTGTAATCATGAAGAAGCTTCTAATTACATTTAAATTGGAAGACGAAAATCAAGCAGTTCGTCTCCTTGTAATGCATGACCATTACAGTAATTGCAGTTCTTTTAATGAACAGCATGCATATTTACCATAAAGAAGGGGAGGAGAAAATTAATTGACAGTTTGGGCCAATATAAATGAAATTCCTTTACATTATCCATTTTGTGATCAAGTTTCTTGTCTTCAAGCCTATGGCATTTTCTGTCCTTCACAGATTCCCTTCACCCATCCAGTTTGGGTGAAAGCTATAATACGATGCAAGTTATAACACGGGGCTTTTCACGTAATGACAAACATTTCTTCCTGATAATGTGCCCAGCTTTATAACGGTTCACTCCAATAACTGAAAATTGCTGGCGTTTTAACATTACATCTCTTGAAAACCAATTTTATTACTGTCTTCATTTAGTCTGAAATGGTCTACCCTCAAATGTTTTGAAAGGCCAGTCAGGTTCCTTCACCCACTTAGATGGAAGTAGGAAGATCACAGCCTCTTGAGGGTGAGGGTAGAGGTCCAAATTTTAGGTATGCTTTCAACCTATTCCCAGGGTGGCTTCGTAGGAACTGAGTAACAAGCATTGCACAGTTCTAAGTTTGTGTGAATGGTGTCATCCCATGTGCCTTACTATAGTAGTCATTGCTTCCCAGGAATGAAGATTATGACCCAGTCACCTTACTACCAACGTTTTGGCCAACATACATTAGGCACACACTTGTTTTTGCAATAATCAGAGATCAGTGTCACTGCAATTGGATTTGGACCCTGAATTTTTGACTTCTTATAAGTGTTTTTCTTTACATTCCCTGAGACACAACATTTGTACCTTCCATTTCATATCCAGAAAATGAATGCACATATGTCTGTCTATGTACAGATCTTTAAAAAGCAAGACAGGAAGAAAATCAATTTGTTTGAACTGTGGTGTTGGAGAAGGCTCCTGCTTGTTCCTTGGACAGCAAAGGTGACCAGCAAACAAGGACTGTAGTGCATAACCTCAGACATGTCATTGGAAGGAATAATCACAAAAGCGTATCTCTTTTATTTTGGTCATATCATGCAGGGGAATTCACTGGAGAGATCAATTACGTTTGGATAAAGTTAGCAGGAAAAGGAAGCCAGGCCATCAAAGAACACAACGGGTGGACAGAATTAAAGCTGACACCAGCCAGAGCATAAAGGTAAAGGTAAAGGTTCCCCTCACACATATGAGCTAGTTGTTTCCATCTTTAGGGGGCGATGCTCATCTCCATTACAGGGCTATCCAAAGACATCTCCATGGTCATGTGGCTGTCATGACTAAATGCCGAAGGTGCATGGAATGCTGTTACCTTCCCACCGAAGTTGTCCCTATTTTTCCACTTGCATTTTTACATGCTTTCTGTCATGCCCCTGGTGGAGACTGACTTTGGGGGAGAGGAGGAACAGCTGACAGGGAGTGGAGGTGTGGCTCTGGAGGTTGTGGAGGAAGCTGGGGAAGGGCTGAGGCCGGCTGAGCAGTCAGAGGAGGACCCTCTCCATCCTAGGGTATGCAGGGAGGAGAGGATAAGGGAGATATGTGGTCTACTCAGGAGGAGAGGGCCTTGATCCTCTTCATGGGCTGTAGCTGTGACAACTGAATAAGAGGACGGACATGCATACAGGCGAACGCTGGAAACAAAGCGTGGAAATATCTCTAGTTTATGGTTCCTCTCTAAGTTTGGCATCCTTCCCAGTGCGTGTTCTGTTACCTGCGGACATCCTCCAGCCCTTATCTTGCCTGGTTTGTGTTGCTTTATTCCTCCTTCTTGTAACTGTTTGTGTGGGAGGTTTTTGTCTTCTGTTAAGGATATTTGGAGCTAAGAAGCAAAGTGAATGAATAAAAGGGGCTTCACCCGATTTTTGTGAGTGTGTTTGTTTTGTATCCCACCCTGGGTCATCACACTTTCGAACTATTAGGTTGGCAGAATCTGGGACAAGTAATGGAAGCTCACTCCGTTACGCTGCACTAGGGATTCAAACCGCTGACCTGCCAACCTTTCTGATTGACAAGCTCAGCATCTTAGCCACTGAGCCACCGCATCCCCTAGCCAGATCATAGAACAACTCAAAACAATTAGTGCAAGATCGGAAGATGTGGAAACCTAGCCCACAGAATCGCCAAGAGTCAGACCCGACTGAATGAATAACATCATCATCATCATCCTTGTCGTCGTCATCATCATGATATGCAAATCATATCTGAATGTCTGTATAAACCAGTGTTCCTCAACCTCAGCAACTTTGAGAAGCGTGGACTTCAACTCCCCTGTTTTGGCTGGGGAAATCTGGGAGATGTAGGCCACATATTATAAAGTTGCTGAGGTTGAAAAACACTGGTATAGGCACACACACATCACACATACAATTTCTAAGCAGCTCATAGGTCTGCACTGGAGCTCTGCCAGGCCAACTGACTCCATTTGACACCTGGGAAATTTAAAGCTGCTGTGTATTGTTATTTTACAAGCTCTTATGCAGTGTTTGTTTTAAATTATGTGTGCTGAGATTTACTAGCGCCTGCAGGAAACTGTGTGCACAGGAAGGCACACTGGTCAGTATGCCTGAATCAGTTAAGAAGTGAGGAAAAAAAATAGAGTGAGCAGGGAGATCCCAAGAAATGACTAACAATTCAAACACCAGCATTTTTAAATGTTAGTGTGAGCAAATCAAGGACCCATCACAATAGATGGGACAGCTTCTCAACCCCCTGGGATGAGAATTATTCAGTCTCTTGATGCTATCCCTCTGTTGATGCAGCCTAGGACTGCACTAGCCTTTTTGGCAGCTGCAGCATGCTGCTGGATCATATTTAAGTGATGGTCCACTTGGAAATTGAGATTCCTTTCCCAGTTACCATTGTTGAGCCAGGTACCACCAACTGAGGTGTAAAATTATAAAGCTATATATCGAGAACACAGAAAGAGATAATATCGCTTTGTACCACACTAGTGAGGCCACGCTTGGAGAATAGAATAGAATAGAATAGAATAGAATAGAATAGAATAGAATAGAATAGAAGAGTTGGACTTTGGAGGTATTCTAGTCCAACCCGCTGCCTAGACAGGAAACCCTACAACACTACAGACAAATTGTTATCCCACATCTTTTTAAAAACTTCCAGTGTTGGAGCATTCACAATTTCTGGAGACAAGTTGTTCCACTGATTAATTGTTCGGTCAGGAAATTTCTCCTTAGTTTTAAGTTGCTTCTCTCCTTGATTGGTTTCCACCCCTTGTTTCTTGTCCTGTCCTCGGGTGCTTTGGAGAATAGCTTGACTCCCTCTTCTTTGTGGCAGCCCCTGAGATATTAGAACACTGCTATCGTGTCTTCCCTAGTCCTTCTTTTCATTAGACATGATATACCCAGTTCCTGCAACCGTTCTTCATATGTTTTAGCCTCCAGTCCCCTAATCATCTTTATTGCTCTTCTCTGCACTCTTTCTGGAATCTCAACACCTTTTTGACATTGTGGTGACCAAAACTTGATGCAGTATTCCAAATGTGGCCTTACCAAGGCATTATAAAGTGGTTTTAACACTTCACGTAATCTTGATTCTATCCCTCTGTTTATGCAGCCTGGAATTGTGTTGGCTTTTTTGGTAGCTACAGCACACCTGGCTCGTATTTAAATGGTTGTCCACTAGAACTCCGAGATCCAAATATTGTGTACAGTTCTGATTACCATGATACAAAAAATGGTGCTGAGACCCCAGAAAATATGCAAAGAAGAACAACAAAGATCATAAAGGGTCTGGCGACTAAATCATATGATGAACGATTATGGTAGCAAAGTATGTCTGTGCTAATGAAGAGAAGGATTAAGAGGGAATGTGACAACTGTCCTCCAATACTTGAAGAGGGCTATTCTCCAACGCACCTGACAAGAAGAAATGGGTGGAAGCTTGTTAAAGAAAGATCTAACCTAGAAGTAAGGAGAAATTTCCTGACAGTGACAACAATTAACCAATGGAACAGCTTGCCTCCTGGAGTTGTGGGTCCTCCATCACTAGAGGTTTTGTTTTGTTTTTAATTGACAACAACTGACTGGGATGATATATGGTTTCCTACCTTGAGCAGCGGGTTGGACTAGAAGACCTCCAAGGCCCCTTCTAGCTCTATGAGTCTATATTCTAAGCTTATTTATTTCTTTTGTTTAGGATCAGTGGGGTTTTCTTCTAAGCAGGGTATTCCCCCAAAGGGGCTTGCAACAATTCTGAATTGCAATTTTTAAAAAATATTAAACAACTGGGCAGAGAACCCTTTGCTAAAATTTTTGAAGCCCACCCCTGAGTAAGAGGATCCATTAGAAAAGCTTTCCTGTAATATGTGAATGTAAATTATGAAGCTATTTAAAGATGATTGAGAATTAAGAAAATACAAGATAGCAATCATATCTATGCCATGCAGAGAGCATACCACAACATGGAGGCCACCACAAAGAGAGCATTCTGCAACTACTCACCATACCTCAACATGGGAGTCAATGACTTAGGACCTACAAAGATCATCTTCTGATAAGAAAACAGAAACATAAGAACTGGTATAGTACTAAGCCATGAAGGTCTTAAAATCAGCATCTTAAATCTAAATATTCAGCTTCTCAGTCTTCTAATTCAAAACTGTCCACCTTCTGCACTGGAACTGAGGCACCAGGCAGTATGAATTAACAATTCCTTTATTGTGGTGGTTGATGATCCTGATATCATTATCATCATCGTCATTGTCATCATCATTATCTACTCACAACAATGTGAATTCACACTGCCAGTTCTTTAGCTGGTATTGGCCTTCATACCAAATTGTATTCTTCCCAAACTTAGGAGGTTGTAATATATTAACGTAATATATGTGTGGATCTAAGTAATGTGGCTTTTTGTGATTGACAGATGGAAATTTTGTCAATGACAGATTTTCTAAATGCCATCCAAGATTTTTTTGGTATCGCATCTAGTATTCTAATAACCACTGAGACCATCATGGCTGGTTTATGTCATAATCTCTCAATTCCAATTTTTCAAATTTAATACTTTGTGATCCTTTCCAATTCTTTGTCTATCCATTGATATTGCCGCACCAATTGTTCACTTTCTACTTTTCAACCATAATTAAATCTGGTCAATGACTATGAGCTAAGACTTTGTCCCATCTGTATTTGAAAATCCCACAGTATTTTAACCTGCACCTTCTCAACCACTTTTATAACTCTGTGTTCCCACCTACTTTTCAGTAGTGCCATGTGATGTTTCTTATAGATGTTCCAGTGAATCATTTTGTGTCTGCGTTGTGTTGGTGTTTATAATCATTTTGTGTGATCTTACCACATGAGTAGATGATTTATTGCTTTTTTAACCTTCTTTGCATGATCTGTACTTTGAATCATTCGACCATTTTTCAAGTTCTTGTCTTGATTGCATTAGTTTGAATTGCTTGCTCTTGTGCAGACAAAATCAAGCCTTCCATTTCTTTTCTTTAATGTTCCAGTTATAAGACATTGCCATCTACTTTCCCCCATTTTTTGTAGAAATTGAACATCAATTCTTTTTCTTGCCACCATTATCATCAACATCATCAATCACCACCATCAACTTCCAGAACATCTCTTTGGGCAGGGAGAAATTTCTAAGAATCTCTAAGAATTCTATTCATCCAAATTAATTGTGCTCAGTGTGAAATATAATCCTATTCTCTCTGGGCAGCTGTCATCTACCATGTCTGTGACTTGTTTTAATTCTTGACCAGCTGGGTATTTCACCTTTGCTCCCAAACAATTCTGCCACTTTGCATGTCTTTCAAACCCTATTGAATGGTTCCTATTTCAGCCTTGTTCTTCTAGTACAAGGGTCTTCAAACTTGACAGCTTTAAGATTTGTGGACTTAAACTCCCAGAATTCCTCCTCCAGTCATGTTAGCTCAGAATTCTGGGAGTTGAAGTCCACACATCTTAAACTTGCCAGGTTTGAAGACTCTTGTTCTAGTAAATAAAATGCACTCTTAAACAAGAGAAATCTATATTATTCAAGACTGAGAAACACATCAGGGAAGATTTTGCCATCTGGATGATCCCTAATGTATGGATTTCAATTCCCCAAATTTCCTAAGGTAGCAATAACACTTAGACTTCTGTATCACTTCACAGTGCTTTTACAGCCCTCTCTAAATGGTTTATAGAGTCAGCCTACTGCCCCCAACAATCTGGGTCCTCATTTTACCTACCTTGGAAGGATGGAAGGCTGAGTCAACCTTGAGCCATTTGCTAAAAATTCTGGGAGTTGATATTTTCATGTCTGAAGATTGAAAGCTATCCCTGTTGAGGCTTACGTGGGGAAAATATACTGCATCTAAGGAAGATCTCTTAAGGAATAAAAAAGAAAAATCCTTCAAGGTGAGGAAAATAGAAACAAGTGTGAAAATATATCCCTATCATCCTTAACTTAATTCTGGCTATCTTGTTCTTCGGGGAGAAAAATGTAAAGATAACAGGAATAATTCAATGTTTTTGAGAAGCTGACACCAAAGCAACATCTCATACAGATTGTTCTATCACCAGCTTCTTTCCAGCAGAGGAGATCTAATCTCAGCATCTTCTGATCCTTTTCTATAGTTCATTACTTTCTAATCACTTCTAGCCCTTATCGAAAAGAAGCTCTGAGCCACTCTGACTGGAACAAATCCATAAATCAAAGTAAGAGAGAGCTTTAGCAGAATGCCTTCCCTTTCAAACTTCACCTACCTCTGAAAAACTACAGGGCGTGAAGTTTGTTTGTGTGTGTATGTGTGTGTGTGTGTGTGTGTGTGTGTGTGAACCTCCCATATTTCTCAGAACTCTGAAAACATTCAGTCAGACTCAGACCCTATAAATAAGGAATTTTCCAGGCCACTGCCCTCCAGTTCTGATTGTCTTTAGGCTTTTGCTTCTCACAATTTCCAAGTCACCCACATGCTGGTTGAAGGTCTATGCAAGTCAAAGCCCATCTAAGAAGCACTAAGGTGGAAATCTCTTTAATAATAGAATTATGTTAGATTGAAGCAACACAGAAGTCACAGTAATAAATAAAACTTCAGTAATAGATTGCTGAATTGTTTTTGTTCATTCAATGAGGCCGCTCTAACTGAAAGCAATGTTGAGCTTTTCAATTAACTGACAAAGATACCCAAGAGGAATGGCAAAAGGGCTCCCTCTCCCTTCAGTAAACTAAACCTTTGAACACTTTGGTGTTCTAGTAAAGGCACTAACCTAAAAACTGGGAGACTGTGAGTTCTGGTCTGGTTTTAGCCAGTTGGATAACCTTGGGATAGCTGTGCGGTCTCAGTTGTAAAAGGTGATGGCAAACCACGTTGTCATCGTTTATGAGTTTCCTTTCTTCTCTTGAGTGTCCCATTTCTGCCAGAATATTTTGTTGAGGCAACATTGCAGGTTAATAGCAAAGTTAATGGAATTAATAATGGGTGGAGCAAGCAGGAAATATTGGGACTCTTGGTTCTCTTCTCAAAAGCTAATCCCTTTTCTCTCTCTCCCCTGCTCTTTTGCAACTAAACTGAGGAAGAGAGTGAAATTCAGTTCAAGACCACCCTGGTCTGGGGATAAAATGGCTGATTCGTTGCACTTTTCAACCCATCCTTTTGCCACTCCCTCTGATCACTTTGTTCTTTTGAAATGTGGGTGAATTTCAAGAATTCTAGTGAACTCAAGTCTAGCAATGAAAATTCTAGAAAGCTCTTGGTTTCTTCTTTGTTATTTCATTTTTAAACCCTGGAAGATGGTTTCTGTACTCCGCACCTTATTAATAACCTTCATGAAGAATAAACGACAGCACTTTATATTCAATGTTTAATACAATGGAAAAATAATTGCAATTATTGTATCTCAAAGAGAGTTTTACTTTTCATGGATTTTTTTTTCTTGTTACTTCTTTGAATCAAAGAAGTTAAGGGATAATTAAACTGAAAGAAGGATCTCATGTGCTATTTTTGTGAGACTAGAGTACTTCCTTTTTACCCGTCTCTTTCTGCTTAAAAGTTGTTCTCCTATCCCATCCCTAACAATTGAGATAGTTTCTCTCAGATTCCATAAGACAAAGAAGATAGAATATAGTCTTCAAAACAAGCAGTACACAAAGTATGTTGCTAGACATTTTAATTAGCTGTCCAACAGATTTCTTCTAGCCAACCTTAGCTGTTCTTAAAAAACCAAGCAAGATCAGACCTGGGGCGGCAGCAGCAGGGGTGGAGGAGGAGGAGGCACTAGGAGGCATTAAACCAGTGATGGGATTCAGAAAAATTTACTACCAGTTCTGTGGACGTGGCTTCATGGGCGTGGCTTGGGGCGATGGCTTGGGAGGCATGGCAGAGGAAGGATAGTGCAAAATCTCCATTCCCTTCCCACTCCTGGGGGAAGGTTACTGCAAAATCCCATTCCCTCCCCACCCCACTAACCTTCTTTCCAGCTCCGTTCTCCTGTGCAGGGCAACAAAAGAAGACCCAGCCGATCAGCTGGGACTCGGGAGGCAGAGAATAGATGAGGGCAGGGCCAGTCAGAGCTGACATTTGCCGGTTCACCAAACTACTCAAAAGTTCTGTTACTGGTTCTCCAGAACTGGTCAGAACCTGATGAATATCACCTCTGCATTAAACTGAACTTAAAGGAGATTTTACTGCTATAGGAGTGCTATGATAGAAATCTCTGTCTCTTGGAATGAAAAATGGCCATTTCAAAAATATTGCAGAACAAAAACAGATGGATATGTTTGCAGCTTCAAACAAGCAATTAGCATCTTTCTTCCTCATTAAATCAAGACACAATAACAAAGAAGAGCAAAGGCAATAAGGAGGCTCTGCCTGAATGTATCCACTGATAAATGAGGTCCAAGGTAAACGTGGCCAGTTTCCAAGATTCTGCAGCCAAACACCTTGCTCGCTGCAATAAACCTGCCTATTCTGACTCTAAGGATGTTGCTTTCTTAGTTGTGGGCTGCTATAAAGAATTTGACATCAATCCTAGAAACTGGCTGCATAGTACACTAAAAAGCCAGGTGTATTTAAAGAGTCCCAGTACTTGGGCAAACTCTAAACTGTGAACTTCAGGCAATAGATTGTGAAACTGAAAGCAAACCTAAGAGACCCAGGAAAGCTTCCGTTACACTTGTTCTGTCTTATCCCACAATGCAGGACACAAACTAATTTATTGTATGCTGCTGAAAGTCCCTATTTGAAGGAGATGGGCAGTTCAGGAATGTGAAATATAAATGTCTTAAATTACGGGGATGCTGGTATGGAATGTAATGAGAATAGAGTAGAGTAGAGTAGAGTAGAGTAGAGTAGAGTAGAGTAGAGTAGAGTAGAGTAGAATATTTATTGTCACCTTTTATGTACACTAATCAGCATACATTAAAATGAAATTTCATTGCATTCAGCTCTCAAAAGATAACCATTATGTATATATATCCACATACATACACATATATGACACAGAAATACCACAATCTAGTTCAGATGTATACATATACATGGCTAAAAAAAAAAAGAACTCTGTGAGTTTAAAAGGGAAATTGGTTAGGGAATTTAAGGAAACCTCAAAGGAAAGAGCAGTGCCACCAATGACCAGGGAGGGACTAGAAGAGCAAGACCAAGACCAAGAGCTCTTAAGACTTATATATCACTTCGCAGTGCTTTACTGCCCTCTCTAAGCAGTTTACAGAGTCAGCATGATGCCCCCAATGTTCTGTATGCAAATAACTTGTTTCTGTGTGGCACAATTAACCAGCTTCAAATAATTGCATTCCCATTGGCTACTAAGAACGATAAAGGGATGGTTCCTTTTGAACCAATCCTGCAGCCGCGGCGAGCGGCGGCAAAAATTAAAACAACTGTCATTGGCTGCAAAAGCGCGCCCCGGGCAAAGATATAAAAAAGACCGGCGCGGCTTGAGCCAATGTTTCCTCTTTTCTTTACATCCTGACTTAAAATAAGACTTGCTTGTTGGAACCCGGTCTACCTCGCGTTTTTCCGGAAACAAAACAACTTGCGACGAGGGGGGATCGTCCCTAAACGTCGAGACCGAGCACGTGGTGAGAGAAAATTCCAAACGAAAACGAAATGGCTGGGAACAACAGCACCGCCCGACACTTTTAATCCCAACGAGGAAGACTGGGACTCGTATGCAGACCGCTTCCAGATGTACCTGGAGTAGCAACGAGATGGAAGACATTTCTAGCCGAAACAACGCAAATAAGAGCCGTTTTTCTAAACGCACTGCCGGACCACCATTTTCAAAATGGCCAAAAAGCCCTGGCGGATTGCCCCGAAGACGTTAAAGCAACTAAACCTTGGGCCGAACTCCAGAAACTATGAAAACGCCTACGCACCAACGGGTGTCCAAACCTCAATAAGACGGCACGAGTTCTACCGGAGAGACCAGAAAGGAAGGTGAGACGGTAGCCGACTTCGTGGCCGCACTCCGACAGTATAGGGGGAGAATGCGAATTCTCAAACCTGACGAGGCTATGAGACGAGTAATTCTTGGGGCTAAGCGATTCAGCGGCACAAAAGTAAGCTGCTGAACAAGCCGAAGATTAACCCTAGTTGAGGCCATCGCGGAAGCCACCAGCCGCGAAGCCGCGAAGAAAAAGTCGGCCGTTACCATGAGACAGATGAACACGAGCAGGGACGAACAAAACCGCCACGAGGAAGGAACAATCTCCAGTTACCACCCACCACGAAGACTATGGGAGACGTCCGAGTCAGACGACCGAGACGACGAGGTCCACCGCACGGCATGCCGGCAAGAAAAGAGCGCGAAAAGAAATTTTGGCGGGAATGCGGGCTGGCTGCGGGAGGAAGTCACCCGAGAGCGGATGCAGGTTTCTCGATGCCATCTGCAGAAGTTGCAAGAAACGAGGGCACATCGAGAAAGTCTGCAGAACAGAAAAAACTAAAGCCCGACGAGACGCGCATTCCCCCACACGAGCAGAGCCCCGGCGAGCGGAGAGGAAGGTGCCGCCGAAACAAGCAAAACCGCAAACCAGAGAGAATACACATCAAACTGTTACAATAGGGAGCGCTAAGACGGAAAGCGGAAAGAAAGTCAACGTAACAGTGGAAAATTGAAGGAAAACCCTGCAGAAATGAGGTGGACCTCGGGCTCCTTTCCTGTCTATGGTCTCGTGGAACACCATATAAGCAACTAGTCCCTGGCATCCGACCGACAGAACTAAAAAAGCAGCGGCTAACACTCAAGGACTACCAGGGAAACCGAATCCCGTAGTTGGCATGGGCAAATTCAAAGTATCGTATAAGCAGCACGTCGAGATACTGCCGCTGACCATAGTCAACCGAGACAGGCCGAGTCTCCTGGGCATCGAATGGTTCGCACCTCTTGGGCATTGGGATGACCGGGATAGACCGAGTGAGCACAACCGACTGGAGGAAGACCTAATCCGGGAATTCCAGGACGTGTTCGACGGCTCATTGGGCAAGTACCGGGGAAACCCTATCTCGTTCAGGTCTAGACCCACAAGTAGCCCCTAAAAGACTAAAAGCCCGGCGAGTTCCGTTTTGCCTTAAAAGCAAAAATCGAGGAACAGCTAAATAAATTAGTAGCCCAGGGGTGCTAGAGCCTGTGAACCATGCCAAATGGAAAATGCCGATAGTCACACCGATTAAGCCCGATGGGTCAATCCGAACTTGTGGTGACTACAAGGCGACCCTGAACCACGCACTACAACAGAGCGCATACCCGGTGCCAGTAGTCCCAGGCATTTGCTACATTCCCTTGGGGGGAGAAAAAATTTTCGCCAAACTCGACCTGGCACAAGCATACCAACAACTCCCAGTAGACCCCGCAAACAGCGAGAGGCACAGACTATAAGTTACACCACAAAGGGGCATTCAGATGCAAGAGACTCCAATTTGCGAGTCAGTGTAGCACCAGGCGTTTTCCAAAGCCTCATGGAACGCCTCCTAAACGGCATACAAGGAGTCGTACCGTCACTTCGACGACGTCCTAATCTCAGCAAAAAAACGAAAAAACCAACTTAACAGACACTTAAAAAGGTACTAACCAAATTCAGGGAAGCTGGACTAAAAGTAAAAAAAAGAAAAGTGCGCCTGGCTAAAAAGAGCATCGATTTCTGGGCCTATTTTAATAGACGGAGAAGGGGTAATACACCCCAACTCGAAAAGAAAACCCAAAGCCATAAATAACGGCAACCGAACCCAAAGAACAAAGCGAGTTACCAGGCATTCTGGGTCTAATAAACTTTCTACCAAGTATTCTACCAATAAGCCGCCACAATACAGAACCGCTTTACACCGGCTTACTGGACAAAAAAGCAATTTGGACTTGGGGCACAAAGAAAGAAAAGCCTTCAACAAATAAAAAGATGCTAAACCTCGAAATACCGCTTCTCATCCAATTCAGCGACACCTTTTACCACTAAGAGTGACCTGCGAACGCATCACCGTTTGGAGTCGGAGCCATCCTGAAGCCACCAACTTCCAGACGGAAGAGAGGGAGCCCAGTCGCATACTATACTCAAAACTCTGTCAAAAAAGCGACGCGAATACAAGCCACGGACAGAGAGGCCCCTAGCAATTGTCGCTGGGGGTAAACGTTTTCATGAATACCTGTACTGGCGGGCTTTCAAAATTGTCAAGACACAAACCACTACTTGGAAATTTGGTGGGGAAACAAAACCCACCCAAACATCCTGTCCCCCAGAATGACTAGGTGGTCGGAGGTTTCCTAGCAGCCTACTCATACAACTAATTACACCGGCCATGTGGAAAACAAAATTTTCCCATTCGACGCTTTTAAGCAGAGCACCATTGCCAGCCAACGGAAGAAGACCCGGCGACCAACGATGACCGCCCTTACCAAATAGAGACATGCCCCGATCTACCAATCTCCTGGCGAACGAATTGTCGCCAGAGCCACGGCAAAAGACCCAGTTGACCGCCCGAATACTTAACTGGTAGGTAAGAGTGCTGGCCGCGAAATAAAAAACCGAGACTTTTTAAACCTTTGCCGGACCAGACAAACGAACTATCTAGATAAGAGAAGGGGATGTCTACTGTGGGGTGAGCGGGTAGTCACTCCCAACCAAATTACAAAACAAGGGTTCTGAGCATGTTGCATGGAGGGACACCCGGGAGTGATTTAAAATGAAAGAGCCTTGCAAGTGAGCTATGTCTGGTGGGCCGTGCATTGATTAAGGAATTGAATAGTTGGCGTCCCTCAGTTGCCAACAAATGCCAGAGAGCAGACCAGCTCCCCCAAAAGCACTATAAAGGGACTGTGAAATACAAAGGGCCCCTTGGTTCGCGGGATCCAATCGACTTGCGCAGGCCCCACTCAAGGGACACATGTTTTCTGATTGTCGTGGACCACATATCAACATGTGCTAGAGGTAAAAATCATTGCCATCAACGTGACAGAAATGGCTAAATAATGGGAAACTAGACCAAACTGTTGCAATCCCCCAGCGGCCTGCCAGACGTACTCAGTGTCCGATGAACGACCTCAACAACAGCCTTACACTTCGAAACAATACCCTAGCCTCCCTAGGTATAAGAGACATGCCCTCACATTGCGCCGTGTGAGCGGCTCATCCGGCGGCAAACGCGGTAGGGCTGAAAGAATGGTCAGGTTTACCAAGGAGGGCCTAGAAAGAATGGAAATGGGGACATCCAAAGCAAATAACAGGCTACTCAACCCGGCCAACATATAACACCGAAGACCACAACCAAACAAAACCCCATTCAGAAACTACTGATGGGGAGAAAACTCAATATGCAGCTAGATCGGCTTACTACCAAACTTTCCCACCAGAAAACCCCCTGACTCCTCTACACGACTCAGGAGTTTAAAGAGTTGGGCCTTTTATACGCCAATAATTTTATGGGACACCATTGTGGGTACCGGGACAAATCACAGACCTAACAGGCCAAGTCATACCGATTAACGGTAGACGATGGCATAAGGGATGGAAGCGGCACATTTGACCAAGCTCCGGTCCCGAAACTTGAGAAAGGAGCGATGAAACAGCAACCAACAAACAAACGACAAAGAGAGGAATTTCAAACCAAAGAGGGGGGGAAACACGAAAAAAATCAAATAAAGAACCGTTTAAACAAACAACGCCGAATAAACAAACAAAATTAAAAAGAAGCCAAAATGAACCGACTTCACTGTTGGGAGAAAATTGCATGGAAGAAATCCACCGAGGGGCCAAGCCAAAGCCCGGCTCAACCTTGCCCGAGGGAACGGGAGGGGAGCGGCGAAAAGCCCCGGCCCAAGCAACTCAGCGGCGGCATGATGCAGGGCCTCAACCCTTCCAGGACGGTTCCAGAGAGAAGCGCAGAGGAAACAGCAACACCCTCCGAACCGTCGAAGACACGCGAACAAATGAAACCGGCGCAGGTCCAGTCGAGGCCCAAGAAGCCCCGCCCCTACTTGCGAACTACGTCACGACGTAAGACTGAACAAGAGGGGAGGGGTGTTCTGTATGCAAATAAACCGGCTTCAAATAATGCATTCCCATTGGCTACTAAGAACGATAAGGGATTGGTTCCTTTTGAACCAATCCTGCAGCCGCGGAGGCGGCAAAATTAAACAACTGTCATTGGCTGCAAGCCGGCCGGGCAAAAGATATAAAAGGACCGGCGCGGCTTGAGCCAATGTTCCTCTTTCTTAAAGACTTTGCTGTTGGAACCCGGTCTACCTCGCGTTTTTCCGGACAAAACACCCAACAATATGGGTCCTCATTTTACCCACCTCGGAAAGATGGAAGACTGAGTCACTTTTTTATTTTATTTTTTTAATTTTTAATATAATAACTCCATCTTCAGTTGAACAGTGTGTTGTCTGGGTGCAAGTATCTTTGTTGAACAGTAATCAACATTTGCAACATCATTCATTACATCAATATTAATTCTACAATATTAAAATAGTAATATTAAACAATTCTACAATATTAAATAGTAATATTCAACATATTAATCATAATTTTTGCTTATATATTTTAATATATCTTCTTTATTTTGTTTCCCTGTTTCTAACTTCCATTTTTCTTGTTTAACCATTGATAAAATAAATCCCATGTCATATAATATTCAGTTTGCTCTTTCTCCTTAACTGCAAGTGTTAGTCTGTTCATTTCTGCACATTCTAAGTCAACCTTGAGAGAGGGTGAGACTTGAACTGCTGGCAGTTGGCAGTTAGCAGAATTAGCCTGCAGTACTGAATTCTAACTACTGCACCACCACAGCTCTTAATCCCATTCCAGAAGCTGCAAAGAGTTCTGCTTATGACCCCCTGCCTTCCAATCTGGAATCCACATGTTAGGGAATGTCCAAAACACATATTTAGTAGATAACCCTACAAATGTCATATTTCCTACTCAGTTTATCTTTCTGATTACAGGCAGTTACAGCAGTTCATTTAGTGACTGTTCAAAGTTACAACAGCCCTGAAAAAAGTGACTTATGACCATTTTTCATATTTATGATCTTTACAGCATCCCCATAATCATGCGACCAAAATTCAACATTGGCAACTGACTCATATTTATGAAGGTTGCAGTGTCCCAGGATCATGTGAGCATCTTGTGCAACCTTCTGACAAGCAAAGTCAATGGGGAAGCCAGATTCATTTAACAATTGTGTTACTAGCATAATAACTGCAGTGATTCACTTAACTACGGTAAGAATGTTCGTAAAATGGGGCAAATCTCACTTAACAAATGTCTCATATAGCAACAGAAATTTTATGCACAGTGGCAGTCAAACTAGCCTGTATTTAGGTATGGTGTGTCTTTTGTGCCTTTTTTTATTTGCTAGAAAGTCAAGATGCCATTGCTTAATTTATTCCTGCAACAAAACGACAAAATCAACAGTAGACAAGAGCCTAATCTAGGAACAACCAAGAAGAAAACAACACACTCACTTGTACAAGCCACTATATAAACAGAGAGCAAACCCCTCTCCCTTCTAGCACTGATGATGTTACCTAGTTGGGTAATGAAGCATCTACAAGAAAACAACAAAGCTCAGAGAGCACCCAAGACCCCACAGTTCAACCCTGAGCTACAAATATTCTCTTCTAATGATTAAAAACTACTCAACTGAGCCACTGCTCCAAATTCCCTAGGTGAGATCCATAGACAGGACGAGGCAAGGCAAGAAGCAAGGAGAGAAGCAACCTAGAACTAAGGAGAAATTTCCTGAGAGTTAGAACAATTAATCAGTGGAACAACTTACCTGCAGAAGTTGTGGATGCTTCAACACTGGAGGTTTTTAAGAAGACAAAAATTTGTCTGAAGTGGTGTAGGGTTTCCTGCCTGAGCAGGGGATTGGACTAGAAGACCTTCAAGGTCCCTTCCAACTCTGTTATTCTGTCAAGTAAGGACTTGTGGCTTGGTCTTCAAGATTTTTAAGAAGAGATTGGTCAAGTGGATAACCGTTTGTCCAAAATGCTATAGGGTTTCCTGCTTGAGCAGGAGTTGGATTAGAAGACCTCCAAGATCCCTTCCAACTTTCTTAGTCTGTCTTTCCAGTTTTCTCCCCCCCCCCAATTTAAATATTCTATTACGCTAGTTTTAGTTTGAGTAGCTTCTTATCCTTCCCAGACAATGCTTCTTTGGTCTCATAGCAACCCCAAGCAACATGGTGTCATGAGAATGATGTTCTCCTAGCACAAGATTTGGGTCCATCCTTGAAGATTTCTGGCAGAGCAAGAAAGGTGACTCAGGAGCAGAAAACTAAAATGGTGCCGAATTGTGAGTCAGGCAAAGTTATGAAAGCAACACTTCTAAAATTCGTGCTTTAATGCAAGATGCTGAACTAGCTAATACCAATGGAGCGAGGAAAGTGGTTGATGTGACTCATCTAAATTTACTCTTGGTTTAATCTCCTGATTCAGCCCTTTGATGCCCACCAGCGAGAAATGCATTCTGCTCCCTCCAGCTGGCTATCTTTCCACTAGCACTGAGCTGTGACTTTCATTCCACTTTTTGCTTATTTGTGCTTTCTTAAAAAGAAAAAAACCTTTTTGCTTAGCACATGAAATGCGAGCACATGAGTCAGCACAGCGAACCTGCAAATCATAACTCTGCAGAAGAAAGGATGCTGGAATCCATTGTTCTGGAAGGAAATTTCAAAATTCAGGAACACAAAAATGTTAAATGTGTTTGTTTTGCTGGATTATGATTTTTCCTCTCTTTTTAATCTAGAGGCTTTAAAGTCTGGGGAATCGGGCAGCATACAAATATTTTCAATAAAAATATAATAAATAATAAATAAATGCACTAATGAAAATGTTCACAGCCCCTTGAAACAAAGCACAAGGCTTCTTCCTTTAAAAATCAGCTTTATTTTCAGCATTTTGTGTCGTTCTCTCCAAAATTTCTACATAACTTAAAAAGGAAGATAGTACAGGTAATCCTCAGCTTGTAACAGTTGGCTTAGTGACTGTTCAAAGTTACGTCACTGAAAAAAATTGACTTATGACCATTTATCATACCTATGACCACTATCCCCATGGTCACGTGATTTACATTCAGATGCTTGGCAACTGACTCACATTTATGATTCTTGGAATATCCTATGGTCATGGGATCAACCTTCTGACAACCTTTGACAACCTTCTGACAAGCAACATTAGTGAGGAAACCAGATTCACTTAACAATCGTGTTCATTGCAACTGCAATGATTCCCTTAACAAACATGGCAAGAAAAATCGTAAAATGGGGCAAACTTAACAAACTTCTTATTTAGCAACATAAATTTTGGGCTCAATTTTGGTCATAGGTTGAGGACTACATGTCCTCAACCTACATGCTCCTTTGAAAATATTATAAAAACAGAATGGCAACTGACCTGGAATGAATATGTCGTACAAACTGTTTGTGAGTTGCCACAATTGCATTCCATTTTCTTTCTGGATATCTTCATGACAATTATCCGTTGTAGATCAGTCAAAGCTAACCCCCAAAAATGGAATTGAAATCTATATGTCTTAAAGCTGCCAAGCTTGAGAAACAATGAGCTAGCATAGGAGTAGGAATAGGAATAATAATAGGAATTGAATAGAGCTGGAAAGAACTTTGGAGGACTTCTCCTTCTCAAGCACAAGAACCTATACTATTTCAGATAAGTGGCTGCTTAGTCTCTTCTGAAAAACCTCCAGTGATGGAGTACCCATGATTTTTAAAGGTAAGTTGTTCCACTGGTTAATTGTCCTCACTGTTAAGAAGTTTTTCCTTAATTCCAGGTTGCTTCTCTCTTTGATTAGTTTCCAACCATTATTTCTTGTCTTGCCCTCCAGTGCTTTGTAAAATAATTTGACCCCCTCCTCTTTAGATATTCAGATTAACAGAGTTGGAAAGGATCTTGTAGGTCATCTTGTCCACCACCATCCCCCACCCAAGCAGGACAGATGGCAGTCCAATCTCTTCTTGAAAGTCTCAAGTCCCACAACTTCTGAATGCAACTTCTGCTCCATTGGTTGATTGTTCTCACTGTCAGAAAGTTTCTCCTTATTTCCAGGTTGAATCTCTCCTTGTTTCAGTTTCCGCCCATTATTCCTTGTCTGGCCTTCAGGTGCTTTGGATAATAGCTTGACCCTTCTTCTCTGTGGCAGCCCCTCAAATATTGGAAGACTGCTATCATGCCTCCCCTGGTCCTTCTCTTCACTAGATTAGCCAAGCCCAGTTCCTGTAACTGTTCTTCATATGTTTTAGCCTCCAGTCCCCAAATCATCCTGGTTGCTCTTCTCTGCACTTTTTCTAGAGTCTCAACATCTTTTTTTATAGTGTGGTGACCAAAACTGAATGCAGTACTCTAGGTGTGGTCTTACTAAGGCTTTATAGAGTGGTATTAGTACCTCATTTGATCTTGATTGTATCCATTTGTGGCAACCCCTCAAATACTAAAATACTGCTATCATGTCGCCCCTAATTCTTCTTTTCTTCAGTCTAGCCAAACCCAAATCCTGTGGTGCAAGGGGCTTAAGTAGTAATCTACATTTCTTATCTATGGGACCCTTATTTGTCACTTTACAGTTCATATTGGCTGGAGGATTACGGTGTTAAAATTGTCAAGGTTGAGAAACACTGTACTACAACATCATCTCATTTATTACAAGCTTGCATACCCAGCTTACATCTGGGCCAGCTAAGCACCATAGACAGACACACTAAAACCTGAGGGTGGTACAAGCAAGAGGTTAAATTCACATTTAAAAAGTATGTTTGCTGTGTTCTCAATATGTTTGCTGTACTATTCTCAAACAAATTAACCACATGATGGCTTAAGGAGATTGTTCAATCAGCTAAATCAATGCTTGGATTTATGCAGCACACTGAACCACAAAAACTGCCAAGCCCAACAGTGTCTGCAAGGCAGTCAAAACAGGCAATATGGCAGTTGTTGCCTCACTGTTGAATCCTTGCCTCTTTGTGCAGGTGTGCAAGGTCAATGCCTGGACAAAAAGGGTGGAGCATGGACTGCAATACCTTCTAGCATACATATGGACACACACACACTGTGCATACTGGTGATTCTAATCCAGTTTCACCTTGATGAATGCATTATGCCAACTCAACCAAATCATAGATTACTCCATGCTGGAATGGGATTGTAACTTTAGGAGTTTTGTTTTCTTTTGAGATGTCACTTTGTTGTTCATTTTTCTGAGTGTTTGTTACATGCTATAATTTTTTAGGAACTCTGTTTTATTTCATGTTGCTGTTATCCATTTTCAACCATTCATGTGAAAATGCTAAAGATGCTCTCTCTCTCTCTCTCTCTCTCCCTTCCTCCTCCCCCCCCCAAAGTTTTGTTCTAGATCCTTAGAACACTTTATCTTTTAAAGAGGAAATGCTGGGAATCCAAACTAAGACTTTGCACAAAGAACAGAAAGTATGCAAGTAAGTTATGGTTTTCTGCTTATTCACAATAATTCTTGGGAAGGCCCTGTCTTGTCATAACCTGAAATATTACTGCAGATGTCTTGCAAACTGATTTCCTAAAATTCAATGCTAGCTACTTTTAAAAAGAAACTGGAAATACTATTTTTAGCCCCAGTCGAATGGATAACAATTACTTTCCTGCAAAAGATGGACTTCCTTCCCTCCCTTTTCAAATTCCTTTCCATTTTTCAAGGAACTGATGAAATATGCCCTTAATTTTCTATAAGTGAATGCAGTGACAGCCATTAATGGAAATCAGATGCCCAATAGACAGTTATAATTCATGTGATTTTTTTCAGTGGTGCAATAACAAATCAGAATTTTCCCAGGAAGTTTCATGTGTGTTTGTGTGCACGCGCATGTGTGGGTATAATGTGGGTATAGTATGCCCAGGATGATCTTACAATTTATCCCAGAATCTAGCCATCATATAGCTTGGAACCAAAATGTTATCACCCAAAAGAAGGCTGCTGAATTTAAGATGCAACCATCTTCTACATTGGTCTCCTTGTCTGGAATTGCTACAAGTTATGGATTGACAACACTGAAATGTTCTTCTCTCATGTAGTAAAGCCCCTGTCACACAGCACCAACGGATGGAAAGAGGATGTAAAATGGAGAGAAACACTGTGCCAATAGACGAATGGTGTACAATTCGAGTTCTGTAGCTCGAGCGCTGCCTCCGTATAATATCAGGAGCTCGTCTATCCGTCCAGCATCCGCTCTACTGAACATTCCTCATCCGCATCTAAAAAGTTTGAGCTGCACAAGAACTTGTTTGGCCAAGAAAATGTATCCAACGCGTCCATTTATAGCAGTCGCTACGCAATACGGGGAACATCTGTTGATACGTCCGTAGTCATCGCGCCTTACGTGTCCTGCTATAGCTCCGCTAGGCATTCCGCTGCGCATACCCCGCAACTCGCATCTCCACTCCAATATGGAAAATGGACACAGGGAGGAAGGAAACGGACATGGAACGACACGCCAGCATTAGTAGCACAGACGTAGAAAGGAATGTAAAGCAGATGCAGCTCGCATACAAAGCATTAAAACGGAAAAAAGCGTTCGTGATAGGGGGAACGTGATCAGTCGCGAATGGATAATTATAGGAATGTCTGCAGGATGTCTAGAGGATGCAAGAGACACCTAGTGGAAAACCTATATTTCCTATAAGAAGGGGGAGAAATACCTGGATCTCAGCTTCAGTCCAGCAGCCCTGCTGTGCAGGACGCTCTTTCAGCCTGTCATACTGGCTCTTGGCTCGATTCACACATGCTGCAGTCATCTCCACCATGGATTGTCCACAGACACTCCTTTTGGTAGTGCATCATTCTAGTACACAGTGCGAAGCCCCTCTAGACAGGCATCTGTGGATCCACCTGGTTCTGCGCCGAAGAAAAGGAGGGCTCCAAGAACGGTGTACTGGGTCCGAAGATGGATAACGTTGGAAGAAGACGCAGAGTACGGGACTGTATAACAAGCTGATGGTGGAGCTGAAGGAACGGAAGACTCTCGTGCATTCCAAGAACTTCATGAGGATGCCGCCAGCCATGTTTGATGAAGTTGTGGAGCTGGCTGAGACCCAGAGTTTTGACCAAGGCAACACCAACTTCCCGGCCCAGCCTGGACCTGGGCTGGAAGGTGCACTGCTGTGCCACCTGCGCTCAGGGACCATGTACAGGAGCATGCAGTAACAGCTGGAGGGTGCCACACAACACCATCAGCAAAATTGTTGGTCAGAGATGTGGTGGCACGGCAGAGTCATTCGAAGAATAATCTGGAGGAGTTCCCAGTGTCCCTCACACTGAATAAGGCTGGCAAGAAAGTTGCAGAGCGGATGGTATCCAAAAATGGAACTTTCCCCCGCACACTGTTGGAGCCATAAAGTGCAAGAACGTGGCCTGCAAAGCTTCGCAGCCAACTCAGAGGGTCCACTTAATCACAATACAAGGGTCTTCTTCAAGCATCATCCTCTTTGCCATGGTTGAATGCCTGACTACAAGTTCATGTACATCGATGCTTAGGGCAACGGGTCTTCTCACATGCCCTAGTGTATCACAATGCAATCACCTCAAGCGAGGGCTGGAACCAACCTCATCGATGGCTTTCCCAAGATCCAGAACCCACTGCCACAACCGACACACCAAGATTGCACGTGCCTAGCTTCATCGTTGGTTGATGGACCACGCCTCTCTCTGCTCCAGATGAACCTACCCACCATCATCAGACAGCCGTTAACAGCTTCAAGATACCTTCACCTCATAAAGAGAGGATCTCAACTACAGGCTGTCCACGGGCAGGCGGGTGGTGAGAACCCCTTTGGCATCTCTGGCCAACAGGTTTCATCAGGTACTTCTCACCACCATTGAGCATCACCCAGAGATCACGAGGAACATCGTGGAAGCTTGCTGCATCCTGCACAATCTCGATGCGCACCTACGGCGTACCCAAGTGTTGCAGAACAGGGCTTGTGGACACCAACAAAGGCAATGGGAACATATGAGAGGCCTGCTGGAATGGAGGACAAGGGCGAAACCTGATAGCATACTGTGGATGTGCAAGAGTCCCAACAGAGCTTCACGTGAAGGGAAGAAAGCCAGTGCAACCTCCTGAAAGCTTGGTGCAACCCCAACTGGAGCAGTGGAGTGACAGACAGGATGGTAGGATTGCTTCTAACTGGATGCTTCCTTCATCCTGTCTCAGTCACACTGATGAGATGTGCATGTTGTCTGTTGATGTGGCCCACAATGAACGGGTACATTTAATAAAGAGTTGTGTTATATGTTGAAATGTGTTGATCAATGAATGAAAATTGTTATGATTAATAAAGGGCCATAAGGTTGGTGGCATCCTGGACAGGGTGGACCATACAGTCCCACTTATCTTTCACTGAAGTTTATCTAATCCCACAGCTATTACCCATCCCACAGGTTCCCTGCCCATCCCACTGTATCCTTACCATCCGCAACAAGCATGCAAAGGCTTAAACCATTTCCCAAAAGTTTCCGTACCAAGACTTTATTTTACTAAAGAACTGAAACCAGTGTGGTGAAGCAAAAGATTAAACTTTATTAATACAAACTGTAAAAAGCAAAATGAACCCAAGTATAGTGGCCCAAGCAAAGATAAAGTCAACAGTAGCAACCCACTCCTCTGGCACTCTTCTCAGTCACTCTGAAGGAGTGCCCAAATCTTCAGGGGTTGAAGGGTCCAGTGCTGTGGAGGTGGTTGCTGCTGGAGTGATGGTCTGAGGCGCCATTGGGGTGCCTGGGCCCGAAGGACAACAGGGGCCATGGTGGTGGAGGAAGCTCATTCAGAGAGCTGGCTCAGTCCTCCATCGACATGGGGTGTCAGGTCCAAGACCAATGACAGATGTTCTGAGACGGGCTTGGCTGTGGGGATGGAGGAAGGAGGAGTGTAGTGGGGGCTGTCTGGTCCAAGAGTCAGGTGAGCAGTTGGTGGCATCTGTGGCATGGATGGCATCTGTGGCATTGGTGGCATCGGTGGCTATGGGTGGCATTGATGGCATCGGATGGCATTCGATGAACTCTGCCTGGACTGGGAAGGGCTTGCCTGTGCTGCCTGGAACTCCTGGGTAGCCATGAGCCTTGGTAGGTTGAGGGCCTGTGGAAGCTGGAAGGGCTGTGACTCAACCTTCGGAGTCGGAGGAGCAGACCTGGACTGGTCAGTGCGAGCTTCAGCTGGGCTGAGAGTTGTGGCAGAATAGCCAGTGATCCTCTCTTTTATCTACGCTGGTGACTGTGATTCTGCACAGTGTCATGAGGTCCTGGTTGATGTAGGTGAGTGAAGGGCTTTGTGGTTTGGAGGAGTGGTAATTTCGATCCGGTGTGTATCCAGCTTGAAGAGAGGAGATCCTGTTGATGGTGTCTGATCCCAAGTGTGGCTTGTTGTGGTCTGCTTCTCTGGATCTGCTTTCTGGCCGCAGGGACAGCTGGGGTCATGGGTGTGTTTCCCTTGGTCTCTGGCATCGCCTCTGCTGTGGTGCTCGCAGCTTGGATTGTCGTGGGGTCTGCCATGCGCTGGTGCCCGGCGGGTGTTGCAGCCATATCGGGTCAGGCGCGCTGCTCTGCGGGATTGTGCGCGAGGTGTGGCTTCCGTTTGGCTCATCTGAGATTACCTTGCCTGGACAGTAGCGACTGACTCTTGTGCCAGAGAGAGGACGTGGTCTTCTTCTTCGCAGGCTTGCCTGAGAGAGAGGGTTGTGAGATGGTGGCTCTGCTCTTCGGTGGTGGACATGGCTACCCTCCTAATTATACTGCACTTGGCACATCACGTAGTGTCCTCCCGGTCGGTGAGCTTGACCGCGGCTGGCCAGACTTCTTGTCAGGCTGCAGCGCTCCTGTACCAGGTGTGCACTGTGCTTCCACCACTGTTATGTGATGGAACCTCCTGATTAGTGTAAGCCCAGGCTCTCCACCTCTCCTCTCCAACATCAGCCCTGCTTCTCTTTTGAGTGGTCTCGTAGAGCCTGTGTCCCTTCCGCCAAAGATACTCTTCTCCCTCAGCCATTCGAGTGCACCTCATCCTCATCGTTCCTCTTTCGATGGAGTGTATTGTCTCCTCTCTCGTTCTCTGATCGTATGCCTCGTTCCGTCCCTCCTGGCAGGGGCCTTCTGGCCCCTCACGAGGGGCTTCAAAGGTTCTTAGTTGGGCTGTGGTCCACCCACGAGCAGAAAGCAACCCAGCACCAGACAGCAGCGCAGCAGAGCCCGCACCAGCAGATTTCAGCCCGCACGCAGCAAAGCCCCAGCCAGAAGCAGAGTCGTGGCCAGGGCGGTGGGATGGTCGCCCCTGTCCTCTTGGCCAGGGCTGGCGCAGATTGCAAGGGGGCCTTCTTCTTCTTCCCCGCATGGTTTTTTTGGCTGTGAGACATGTGTCTGGTAGGCAGTTTCCTCTGAAAGGTGTACCTGCTTTGCAACTGCATCTTTATATCCGCGGGGGCTGACTCAATGCATCCTCCCGCATCCGCAGTGAATGCTTATTGCACATCGCTAGGCATCCGCGTCAGCATCCGCTAGCATCCGCTAGGCTTCGCTAGGCTCCTTCCCGTGATGTCATCCGCTGTATCCGCGACTCGCAATCGCACGTCTGCATCCCGTCTCCTTCCGCTGCCGTGTCGCTTCGCTGTGCTCCCCTGGAAGCCCTGCAGATGTGCCATCCACTTCCATCCGCTAAGGCTTTCCTGTTGGAGCAATTCCGGCTGTGTCATCCTTGACTACATCCTCCCCGTTCCGTCCTTTCTCTCGTTGTTGTCCGCTGTCTGTTATGCAAATTTCCGGGGCACTTTTGAGAGCAGATATAACAACGGATGGAAAATTTTCTCATCCGCTGTGTCCTTTTTACATACTTTTTGCATCCGTCGGCCTGTGTGAGAGGCCCTTAACTGAAGAATGGTGTGAGAAGCTTGAGGATAGAAACAAGTCTTTCATTCATTCATTTTTTTATTTATAGATTTTTAAAAACAGCCAAGTCCCAGTCACTCTGACTGTTTTATGATATAAAAAACTAGAACAATAAAGGATAAAAGATGGATACATCCAGAGGAAGAAATAGCAGAAACAAGTTTTACAGTGGCTCACCAACCCCTTCTACAAGCCTGGGGGAAACAGTATTTTCCAGTGTCTTCCATTCCTTGACGTTGAAGAAGAAACAGAAACAACTGTCATCCTGCCATCATCCTAGCTTTCTTTTCATATTGTGTTTCAGCTCTTTTTTCATAAACCTGAATTTTGCCAGATGAGGACCACACGTGTAATGTACCATAGTGCCAGAGGTGATGACTCTAGCCAAGAGTGAGTCTTTTGGGTGACACCAGAACTAAATCTTGGAGCATCTTCCTAGATGGTGATGAGGTTCCAGATGCATTTTTTAATTGATGGATTGTATTCATGCACTGCACATTCCTAGCCAAGCCAGCCTGTCAGAATTAAAAGTCCAGATCAATAATAATCAGAAAAGAAAAGAAAACCAACTATCATAAAACCTGAAAGCAAACAATAATCCCAAAAAAACCCCATAATAACCAATATGTTGTCTTTTCATAAAAATCCAGGAAACAGACCCCAAACACACAACAACTAAAGAAGGCAAGAAATGGAAGATCAAGCTAACAAAGTACTGGAAGTCTTCCCCAAAAGGCCCCAGTTATCATCTATGCCAAGCAGTCCTTCTTCTCAGCCATCATACATGTTAAGAATAATAGAGATGGAAGGGACTTTGAATATCTTCTCATCTAGTCTAATGTCCTGCTCAAACAGGAGACCCTATTCTATTCCAGACGAATTGCTGTCCAATCTCCTCTTAATAACCCCCAGTAATGAAACTCCCACAATTTCTGGAGGCAAGTTGTTCCACTGATGAATTGTTCTAACTCTCAGGAAATTTTTCCTTAGTCCTAGCTTGGATCTCTCCTTGAAAAGTTTCCATCTATTTATCCTTGCCCTGCCTTCAGGTGCTTTGGTTTATTCCCTTTTTTGTGACAGCCCCTCAAATATTAGAAGGTTGCTATCATGTCACTCCTAATCCTCCTCTTTGTTAAACTAAACATGCACAGTTCTTGGATGAAGAAGACCTTGGATAAAGATAGAATTTTCCAGGAAACAGAATAAAAGGAAAGGTGTTCCTTCAAGCAGACAAGGACCAAGGGAATTTGATGTAATAATAATTCCCTTGAATTTAAGTCCAACATTTACTGGAAGTGATTGTAGAGATGTCACATAAACCTGTTGGACAGAAGCCTGGAAACTACATTTTAGATCTTTTGCAGTTTCAGTGTTTTCTTCAAGGGCACCCCTACGTATACTGCATATCAATAATCTAACTTGGCTATCATTGACTATCATCAACATATGGCTATGGTTCTCATCAGCATATTGATATCCATCTCCATATCTGATGGTGAACTCCCCCCAGCAGTTTGATGTGGATAATGGAAAATCTCTGGAGAGAGAAGGGATCTCAGAGGAACACTATATAATGGCTTCTGTTTTGACAAGCAACTGTCTCCTAGTGACCCTACTTGAAATCTACTTAAGAGATGGAAATGAAACTCTACTAAAAAGTGGGATAGCAATAACACTTAGAATAATATGCTACTTCATAGTACTTATACAGGCCTCTCTAAGCAGTTTACAGTGTCAGCATATTGCCTTCAACAATCTGGGTCCTCATTTTACCGATCTCAAAAGGATGGAAGGCTGAATCAACCTTGAGCCAATCAGAATCAAACTCCTGGCAGAGAGCAGAGTTAATACTGCATTCTACCCACTGCACCACCAGAGCTCTTACAACCGTTTTTCATACTTATGACTGTTGCGGCATTCCCATGGTCATGTAATCAGATGGACATTTCTTCCAACACTTACTTACTTACTTGCTTACTTTACTTACTTATTTTATTGATCCTTCCTTTCCTTCCTTCCCTTCTTTCCTTCCTTTCTTCCTTCCTTCTTTCCTTCCCTCCCTCCCTCTCTTCCCTTCCTGCCTTCCCTACCCTTCCTTTCTGTTTCATTTTCTTCCTCCCTCGCTCCTTTTCCTCCCTTCCTTTCTTTCTTTCTTTCTTTCTTTCTTTCTTTCTTTCTTTCTTTCTTTCTTTCTTTCTTTCTTTCTTCCTTCTTCCCTTCCCTCCCTCCCTCCCTTTCTTCCTTTCCTTCTTTCCTTTCCTTTTCTCTCATTTCTTTTACCTCTCTTTCATTCCTTTTCCTTCCTTCCTTCCTTCCTTCCTTCCTTCCTTCCTTCCTTCCTTCCTTCCTTCCTTCATCAAGAGGCAGGTAAATAAACCAGTCAGGGACTATGCCAAATATCAAGCCATGTTTGTCACCAAAACAATGGAACAAACGAAAGGGTTTCTTAAGCTGATTTCATTTGCAACTAATTAATGCACAGGAAACCAGCTGTTGAAGGCTGCCATGTGAAAAAGGCCTCTAATTCTTTTCCACAGGAATAAAGTCTTCCTGGTTTAGATTAAGATGTTATTTGCTTGACGAATAATATGTCTCTCTGGACCATTACGTTTCTGTTTACTTCCAGTTGTTCCAGTGAAGCCACAAAAGACGTTTCCTGGTTGTAATTATTATGAGAAAGGTAGAATACATCAGGGAAACAGGAGGACAATGAGGGGAATGAAAAGGGAAGAACAAGGAGAGGGGGAAAGAGATGGAAGAAAAAAGAGACAAGAGTGTCTTAAGATATAGTTTTTAAAAAGTCAAAATGGTACTCCTGGAGATGTGACTAAAACTTCAACTTTTGTTTATTTATTTCCCACCTTTATTGTTTTGATAAGTAATTCAAATAGGCTAACACACCTAATACTCCTTCTTCCTGTTTTCCTCACAACAACCCAGTGAGGTAAGCTGGACTGGGCTGAGAGAAAGCAACTGGCCCAAAGTCACCCAGCCAGTTTATCACATTGGCCATGACAGTGGAGGTAATCCTCCACTTAAGACCCCAATAGGGCTCAGGATTTTTATTGCTAAGCAAGGTGGTTTTAAGTCAGTTGTACCCAATTTTGCAGCCTCTTTTGCCGTAGTAGTTAAGTGACTCATGCAGTCATGAAGTGAATCTGGCTCTCCCCACCCCACCCCCATTGACTTTGCTTGTCGGAAGCCATCTGGGAAAGTCGTAAATAGTGATCACATGACCCCGGGATGCTGCAGCCATTTTAAGTACATGCCAGTGGCCAAGACCCTGAATGTTGATCACATGACTATGGAGATGCTGCAACAGTCGTATGTGTGAAATCTGGTTGTAAGTCACTTTTTTCAGTGCCATTCTAACTTTGAAAAGTCACAACAAGTAGTTGTAAGTCAAGAATGTGTGATGGAAGATTGTTTTTGACAGACATAAAAACAGGAAGAACTTTCCTTGTATCACAGGGGCCTTCACCTTGAGGTTTTTGACCATGCAAAGAAAAATGAAAACTAAAATGAAGAAAGATAAAAAAAATGATGTCTATATGAAATATTACTCTCCAGAAACCAACTGGGTTATACAACCAACTCAGGGGTGGGATTCTACCAGTTTGCATCTATTCGCTAGAACTGGTTGTTAACATTCTAGGAAGTTCAGAGAACTGGTTGTTAGAAGAAATTACTGGCCTAATCCTGTAAGGAAGGCAGGAAGGAAACATTCTGGTGTTGCTTACAGAAACTGCCTCTCTGTTAACCTTTATTACATTCTTGGCAGGACTAGACTTCCTGTCTCAGGAACTTCTCTGGAGCTGTTTTTCCTTCCTTTGCTGGTACTTTGCTTGTGTGGAGTGACCATTCAAAGTTACAATGGCACTGAAAAAAGTGACTTATGACCATTTTTCACACTTACGACTGTTACAGCAACCCCACAATCATGAGAGGCCAAGCGAGATGTGTGCTTCGACGTGAGTGATATTGAGTTGGCCACATCCACCCAATAACATGACCACCAAGTCATATACACCCAGCCACATGACCACCAAGCCACACCCAGCACCTAAGCCATGCCCACAGAACCAGCTGTTAAAAAATTTGAATCCCACTCCTAAACCAACTGTTATATATGATATACAATACATCTCACCCTAATGGATGGACATGACCAAGTCATTCCTTCTAGTTGTTATTGGAGACCATTGCCCATTTCCATTTATTCTTTCTTTGTCTGGTTTTTCACTTTAATTGGACTTCAGAAAACAAGGATGTTATCTGTAAGTAGGACATACAATGGCCATCTTACTAATTGACTAGATTAGTACACATTAAAATGTCCAAACAGTCCAATATGTAACTCTTGATCTTCAAGAAAAGTTATCTCATCAAATAACATGGCATCTCCCTTTAGTGCACTGTTTCCCAACTAGAGAACTTTAAGAAGTTTGGACTCAAACTTTCAAGGGAGTTCTGGGAGTTGAAGTCCACAAGTCTTGAAATTCCTGTAGAAGAAGAACAGGCAGAGCCTGGGGGTGGAATCAAGTGAGAAATCTGCCTAGAATCATTAAGTTCCCACAAATCGTCCAAGTCCAACCCCTTTTGAATTCTGTTGGCTCTAGCATCAATTTAGTGCTGGCCATTCCTTGACTAGATTCTTGTATATAGGCATGAGCAATAAATCATCTTAACTGCAACACTTAGGGACAAGTGTGTGGTCCCAGTTCTTCATACCTGACAGGACCCAAGGTTGAGAAGCACTGCTTTAATACAAAACGGATAAATGAAATTATGAGGAATAAGGAAGAAAACATGATCAGGCAGGGACATCAGTGTAAATATTTTTAATGTAGATTATATGTTACACAACATATATAACAAAGAAATGGGGCTAGTTTGGCTTTTCTAATCTCCTACCCCAAATCCCATGGGCATGTCTCAACATCAGGGCATACTGTTGGGATTGTTCTGGTTGGCCTGATAGATGATGTTTGTCAGAAGATCGAAAGAGGAAGTATTACATTCTTGGTTATTCTTGATGTCCAAGGCTTTTGATATTGTTGATTATGATTTTTCCTATGATTCTTGGGAATTGGATGCATCCCAAAGATTAAAATAGTCATGGTGGCACAGTGGTTAGAATGCAATATTGCAGGCTGATTCTGCTCATTGCCAGGAATTTGTTCCTGACCAACTCAAGGTTAACTCAGCCTTCCATTCTTCTGAAGCAGGTAAAATGAGGACCCAGATTGTTGGTGGCAATAGGCTGAAAATCTAAATAAATATTGTGGCCAGCTACTTGCCAGCAGAGCTGGTGGCAGAGTCAGATGAGGAGGAGGTTGGGGAAGAACTTGGTCTTCTTCTGGAGCCTGGGGAAGGCTCTGATGGATGCTCAGTGTTGTACACAGAGATACAACCAGGGCCATCTGGCATTTCCCAGCTAGAGAGGCAGCTGCCTTTGGAGTCAGAGATGAGTGAGGAGGAAGAACAGCTGGGGCCTGTTCCAGATGTGCGTATGTGCAGAGCGGATAGGAGAAGTGAACAATGGAGGACAACGAGCTGGCTCGGGAAACAAAACAAAAGTGAATGTTGAATGGCCCATCCCTGGCTGGGGAATAAACAGGAGGAAAGAGGAATGGTTTGGTTGTTGCAGACAACAGTTCACATTTCTGGGAAGTTTGCTCCTTGTGTGTCCTTGTTGCTCCTTCATGCAACAAAGACTGCCTTGCCAGAACTGAGATTTGTCTATTTCTCTGAACTGACTTAATCTGCAGCCTCCGGGCTGAGAGCTCACAGCCTTGCATTTATCATAATGAGCTGATAAGGACTATTGTTTCAGTTAACTCCTTCCAGGACTCTTACCTGTGACTTTCTGTTAGTGAATGCCATTAATTCCCAATATGTAAAGGCCCGGTCCCACTGGCCAACGGATGCAAAACGTATGCATAAAGTATACAGCGGACAAGCAAAATTTTGGGGGTGGCTCCATCCATTGTCATCCGCTCCAAAAAGTGGCAAAAATTTGCATAAATAGAACGAGAAACGGAAAATAAATGGTGTGGGTAGTATTGTAGTGGGGATGTTAAAATAGATCGTCATTAGGAAGCCCTAGCAGATGAAAGCGGATGGAAGCAGATGACACATCCGAAGGGTTCCGCAGGATAATTGTGAAGTGGATGCCAATTAGCGCAGGAAGGGGCAGATGCATAGCGAGTGAAGCGGGTATGCACTCACGGATGCCTATAGGAAACCAAAGAGGATGCCTGCTCACGCGATGTATATCAGCCATTGCAAAGCGTTCACTGACGCTTGCAGGGGAGGTATGAATTGCGTCAGCTCCACGGATATAAAAGGATTTGCCAAGCATGCTGCAGTCAGCATACAGGGAAAGACGTGCTGCCACATAAAATCTAGGCAGGAAACACCATGGTTCGTCAGTCAGGAAGAAGAGGAAGCCGTGCCTACTTCGTTCCAGCTTTGCAAGAAGCCAGAACCAGTATCCACCCCCTGGCACTGACTCTGAAGCTGTCTGCTGCTGCTGTGGTGGACCAGCCCAAGACCTTCCAAGCCCTGCTGCTGAAGCTGCCCTGCTGTCCAGCCCTGAAAGCCTGCTGGCTCAAGCCCCTGAAGCCCTGCTGCTCAAAGCCCCTGAAGGATCTGCTGAAGCCCCTGCCAGAGGAGAGAGAACAAGGGAAGCAGAAGGGAGAGAGGAAAAAGTACACCGTTTCCGAGGAGCATGAGGGGAGGTGCTGAATGGCTGAGGGAGACGAGTACCTCTGGAGAAAGGGCCACAGATGTTACTGCACACCACCAAGAAGAAGCAGGCAGCTTGGAGAGACAAGGCCAGGGGAGCCTGGGCTACACTGCAGAAGTACTCCTAGGATGGTGAAGCGCATGGCACACTTGGTATGCCGCAAGCTACACTTCAAGAAATCCGGGCAGGCCGCGTCAAGGCTCACTGACCGGAGATGTACAATATGGCCCAAGTGAGTTTTTCCTGGAGCAGTAAAGATCCGCCACCGAGGAGCAGTCCCTCTGAGACCCCTCTCCCTCAGACAGCCCACAGACAGCCAGTCCTCTTCCAGCCCAGGAGCCAGCTACCCTGTCCAGCAGGTGTCTCAGAGCGTAAGGCCCCATGGCAGAGACCCCCCCGGACAGCTTGCACTCCCCATTTGCTGGCGACTTGAGAGGGCGATCCCATGGAGGATGGACCGCCCTGCTATCACAAATGGAGGAGAAAGCAAACACCTCACCAGAGGCCAACCACCCAAACCAACAGCTCCAAGAGAGCAGGCAGAGAGGACATGGAACTGGAGCGGCCAGGACCACAAGTGTGCTGTGGTGGAGCATCAGGGACACAATGAGACCAGCGCACACAGGAACTTCTCTCTCAGCTTGGTCCCACAGCAAATCATACCATCTCGGGCCGGAGAAGCCCTTCATCACCTACATGAGCCAGACCTCAGGGACCTGTGCCCGAGGCCCTAGTACCAGCGTGATGAAGGCAGAAGATCACAGCACTTTGCCACGAACCCTTAAGGCCAGCTGAAGCTGCTTCCTACCCAGTCCAGGTCTGCCTTCGCTCCACCCCAGGTGATGCCACCAGCCCTGTCCCACGGCTTTCAAACAGCCCCGCACCTACCAACGGCTACGACCACAGGGACCTCCCATCAGCAGAAGCAGAAACTTCCCAGTCCAGGCCCAGCGTTTCATCGCACTCCACAGATGCCAGTCCTCACCCAGCTGCAGAACCAGACACCCCCACTACCACTCCTCCTTTCCTCCCATCACCCCACAGCCAAGCCTCGTCAACGGACAATCTCTCATCAGTATTTCTTGCCTGACATCTCATGTCCTTGAGGAGGGCTTCTCAACCCACCACGGGACTGAGTCAGCTCCTGGAACAGCTTCCTGAAACACACCATCCCCTGTTTGTGTACAACTTTCAGGAGCCAAGCACCCCAATGGTCCTCAGACCAGCACCTTCAAGCCCACAGCCACCCTCCACAGTCGCTGCGATTAACAGCTGAGGACCAATGGAAACATGACTCAGAGTGATCTGAGAATTTAGTGTCACGCAGACTTGAGTGTGTACTTCTTTGCTTAGACACTTTACTTGGTTCATTTTTGCTTTTTATATAATAAAGTCATAATGTTTACCTAAGAAAGTTAAATAAAGGTTTATCTGATTCTTAAGACACTTGGTTTCAATTTTTACCTTAATAAAGTGTTGGTAAAAGAACTTTGGACAAAATTTCAACATAAAACACAAACTCTTTATTAAATGCCCTTTCCATTTGTAGGGCCGCAACTCAACATACATGGCATAATACTCATCAGATGTGCATTGCAAACAGCTTCAAGGAGCATCATTAATCATCTTATCATCCGTCTTGCCACTCCACTGGCCTTCCAGGTGGGGAAGTTGCACATTGGTCTCAAGTCGATTGTGCTGCTTCTTCCCTTCATGTGAAGCTTCCGTTGGGGCCTTGCCATCCACAGTGTCTTCAAAGGTTTATGTCCTTGCTTCCATCACCAGGCTTCCATGTCCCCTTCCCTTGTTGACGGTGTTCCACAAGTCTGTTCTGCATACACTGAGC
>BHFT01001123.1:0-33323 GCA_004320025.1 Laticauda laticaudata | reverse complement strand
CCCCTTTTGAGAGCGGATAACAACGGATGGAACATTTTTCTCGTCCACTGTGTTCTTTTTACAAACGTTTTGCATCCATTGGCCAGTGTGACAGGGCCTTTATATGAAACTGGAATGCTTATAAAACTGTATCAGGACAGACCAACTGGGTCTGATTTTGTACGATGGACAGAAATATTTGGAGATGGGGGGTCAGATTCTGATATATTCAGATCCTGTGATACATTGTTTTTAAAGATAGCCACATATACACAATGCCTTATCTGACCACATATTTCTATAATGGCAACATGGCCATTTTCATGAAACTGCAAAAAACACTGAAATATTTATTTGCAAAATATTGCTGCAAATATCACAGATGATATTTTGCAAAGAGGTATTTTTGCTTTCTCATTTTTTCAATTTTTTTCTATTTCCAAATATGTTCTTCTATATTGCAGCATTTTTGATCTTGGCTTTCAAACACAAAATGCAAAAAACAGGCTTCTTCTGATAAAAGAGCCAACTGCTTCATCATCAAAATTTATTAAAGATACAGCATCTAAGGAAATAAGTGCTAGATTGCCTGCTATGAGTTAGGTGTTATGACAATCAGGGCTTGCCTTTGACTGCTGAACTGTGACAATTTCATCAAAATCTCACTGGGTTCACATGAAAATGCTAATTAACAACACAGGATATTCACTAAAGACAAAATATGTCTTTTAAAAAAGCTGTTGTAATGTAGAGTTATGTTACTTTCTTGTCATCCTTTTATATACCTGCTGCTTTTATATGCATTTCAGATAAGATTCATGATTTTAAGCTGTTTTGATTGTAAGACGAAATACAAGCTTTTAGTCTTTGGGAAAAAAAATCTGAATAAATCTGAAATCCCCAAATTTCCATAGTAAGGACCTTCTACTATTTACCAGTTTCACACAACAAGGCATATTATTTTCATTTCAATCATGGAAACTAAGAAACTAGTGGACTAAAGTTATAATCCTTTGTAGCTAAAATGAGAATTAGTCTCTGCTGAAGACAATGGGTCTATCTATAAACATCCATAGGAATTTACCACTGTAGACTCAGTGAGCTCCCAGTTACTTAGAAATTAGTCCTCTTGTTATGACCAAGACTTACTACCAGGATCATGTTAATCATAAGTTTTTCTCAAACATTTGACAGCTCATAAACAAAATATTTACTGGATTAAAAAAAAAAACCCTATTCATCCATAGGGGGAAACTCCAAAATCCATAGCTTGAAATCCCTTTAAGGACTGACTAAAATGTCACAAAAAAAAACCTGTTCCAGGCTTGAAAATCTGTGACATTCTCCATTAGGCAACATATTACAAACCAAGTGTTGTAACATCTTTCCTGATCTCAAATGCGAGTGTACTTTTCAGTTTTTTTTATGAATTTGGGATTAATAAAAACAGCTAAGTATTTTGATTGTCCTTAAACTTTGAGCCAACCATTTCTTTTACCTTGTCAGAAATATATGAAAAATGGACTATTCTGTCCACTTACCACAAAATATGTTAAAGTTTGGTATTTCATATTGGTTGTCATTTCTAAACTGTGCAAAAAATTCAGCTAGTGAAATATTACTCCTCTCTCTTTGGTGATAAAACTGTATCAGATATCTGCTTGTCTTATACATTCATTAAGAAAAGCTATGTCTCTGCCAGGGAGGGAAGGACAATGCGAAGGGATGGGAGGGGAAAAAATATCTTATTCTGAATTTTTATAGGCTCCAGGGACTACTATTTCAAGTTCATCGTGAAAATTCTCNTTTTTATAGGCTCCAGGGACTACTATTTCAAGTTCATCATGAAAATTCTCCGAAAACTCTTTGCCACTCTTTGACAGCAATAGACACTCTTACCGAACAGAAGGAACACTGGGAAATGTAGTCAATCCGTGCTTGATTAGCCTAGAACCCTGCTGGTAGGTAAGCGAGAAACTGCTCTTCGGGCCACATTTCTCTTTAACTCTTTCCTTCCCAAAGCTGACTGCTTGGACTTAACATAAGCAATCATACGCGGGGGGGGGGAGGAAGTAGCCTGCTTTTTTGTCTTGCTTCTAACTTTTTGGAGGACAAGTAAGCGGCAAGTGGCTCGTAATTTCTGTAAACGGGCATATTGTATGTCTGGGTGGGACAGTGTAGTCCGTGTCGGGTAAGTTTAGCAGGGTCGGCTGGCGTGAGCGAGGGCGGGCTTTCTGACGTCGTTTCCTTCTCGAGCCGGAGCGTTCGGCTTCTTCTCCGCGTTTGGAAGCCCTCCATGTCGATCGTCGGGAGGCGGGCCAGGGGCGGGCAGCGCATGGCCCTAACGAGCGGCTGGGGATGAAGCTTTGGCTCTTCCCGGCTGCGGGATGATCGCGAGGTAAATCTTCTTCCAACCATCCGCAAGGCTGCCCCCAAGAAACGGTTGCTGTGGGGTAGCGACTCGGGACTTCATTGCAACGCGTTCGTAGCGTGTGTGCACGTCTAACGTGGTTCGTACGCGATCTCCCTTTACCCCGCCTGCAATCAGGGTGTGTGGGCAAGTTGCGCTGAGTTTGCTGTATGGGTGCCCCACTATCCTGCTGTCCTCGTTCCCTACGCGGAGAAGCGTGATCCGATAAAAACCGTTCCAATTATCTAACAACAACAGTATTGCGCGCCAGTCAGTGCATATTCTTGATCAAGATTTTATAATGTGTTCCCAGTTGCACGTCTGAGTTTCATTGTAGGATGAAGAAAGAGGATCAGATCGTCATCATCTTCTCCTTCTATTTATTCATTATTATTCGGCCCACACATAGTCAGCCATGATTGGTGTTCAGACTGGGGTTTGCATTTTTGCTTACTCTTTAACAGTCCTTACCAAGGACGCTGGATAAGGACATATCGTGTGTGTTTGGTGGTGTTACAGCGATTAATTATTATTATTAATTAATTATTAATTATTATTATTAATATTATATAATTATTATTATTATTATTAGTTCATTATTATTGATTATTATATTATTCATTACGACAGTCAGCCAGTCGTTGAGACTGGCTTTGGCATTTTTTGTCGCAAAACTATTTCGGCGCTCAACCTATCGGGTCCTTACCAAGGACCTGGATTAGGCAGATCTTGATGATGATGATGATGATGATGATTTGGGTGTTCTCCAAACAGTTTTATCCTAACAATATTTGTTTTGTTTTGTCATGAGACTTGGAGATAACATGAAGCTGAGTTCCAAGATTTCTGTTAAAATGGAGAATAAAATAGGATTTGTCATTTTCAATTGCTGAATGTTGAGGACATGGATATTGCATAGCAATTTTGTGACATGTAGGGAAAGGGTTTTTTTTTTTAAAAAGGGAAGCAGATAGGTGTAAAATTAGTCACATATTTTCTAACATCATTTTCGTCTTTGTCTCACAAGTAGATACAGGTAGGCTTCAACTTACAATGGTTCATTTAATGACTGTTCAGAGTTACAGTGGCATTTTTCACATTTATCACCTTTGTAGCATCCCCATGGTCATGTGATTTACATTCGGATGATTGACAAATGACTCGCATTTATGACAGTTGCAGTGTCCTGGAGTCATTGTAAAAGCCTACAGTAAAAGCCTACAGTACAGTGTAGTCCCTCCAATATATATAAAAAAGTTCATCTCCATCATAGAGTCTGCTGATGAATCTACTTGCAAAAAAAGGCAATCTGAAGACATTGTCCCACAGAAAGTAACTGGAGATGATAACTGATTTTATATATATTAACTTGATGTATAAAGCAATAAATGATCCAAATAAAGTACTTACACAGTTGAAAAAGAAGTTCAATTCATAATTTAGTAATGCGGATTTAGTCTCTTACTTTGAAAAATAAGTGATGACAGTTTAAAAAAAGGCATGCTGGGGGGCGGGGAGGGGGCTGCAGAGTAACGCAGACAGTGATGGAAAATGTTGATAATTAGTAGGTGGAAGAAATGTGGATGCAGGCTGATATGAAATGTGATCATACCAGAACTGTAGGACCTTGGGTATGTGTGGGTGTGTGTATCCAAAGTTGCCGATATCAGTGGTTGCCAACCGGTGGGCTGCAGCCCACTGGTGGTCCATGAGAAAATTTTGGTAGTCCACAGAGAAATGTCACCCCCAGATCACACCCCTTGCCTGCTAAGTTGCTATTTTTCCTTCCCCCGCCCCGACCATCAGCTGTTCTGCTGTGCTGGGAGATTTAGATTAAGCTAGACAGTAGGAAACCATTGGATTTCTTGCTTTCTAGTTAATCTTTAGATCTTTGGCTCTGCTTTTAAGCAGAACGAAACCTTCCTTAGGACAAGCTTCTATTATTCAGTACAGGCTCAGGTAGTCAATGGCAGAAAGATAGATCTCTGAGTGAATCTGTGATTCTATGAGCAACTCAATCTGCCTGCCTGCTTTGCCTGATTTTGGGTAAAAGTTGTTCTCTTTTTATAAAAAAAATTCAATATTTATTGTAAATATTCAATATTTATGTAAATATTTATGATATTTACACATAAACCATGCCCAGCCAGTCATATGACCACCAAACCACACCCACAAATTTGGTCACGGCCACATAACCGGTTATGAAATTTGAATCCCACCTCTGCCTCCGTGTGTTTGTGTGTGTGAGGGGGGGGGGGGANGGGGGGGGGGAGAGAGACGTTAGATCAGATCTCTCCCTCCCTCTCTCTCCATTTTTCTAAAAAAATTCAAAACTGTTTTGTAGGATTAAAACAAAAAGAGATTTTATACAGGTAGTCCTCGACTTATGACCACAATTGAACCCATAATTTATGTTGCTAAGTGAGAAATTTGTTAAGCGAGTGTTGCCCCATTTTACAACTTTTCCTGCCACAATTTAAGTGTATCATTGCATGTGTTAAGTTAATCACGTGGTCATTAAGTGAAGCTGCCTTCCCCCATTGACCATGCTTGTCAGAAGGTCACAAAAGGGGAACCACATGACCCCGGGACACTGCAACCATCATAAATATGAGTCAGTTGCCAAGCAACCAGATTTTAATCATGTGACCATGGGGATGCTGCAACTGTCATAAGTGTGAGAAACAGTTATAAGTCACTTTTTTCAGTGCCATTGTAACTTTGAACGGTCACTAAATGAACACTAAATGTAAGTTGAGGACTACCTGTACTGACTTCCTGGAATTTTCTTCTTCACTTTCCTCTTGGCTATCAACAGCAAGTGTTGCAGATCTTTTATTGAAAGTTCTGTGCAGATGGGACTGAAACAACTTATAACTAAGTAAGTCATCGTCTTCTACTTTGTTGACCCCAGCTTGCTTTGTGAGAACAATACAATTTGCCTTTATTTTGGGCAGCTCTTTTATAGCAGCAAAGCCTTTCAAATCACATATGAAATCAGGTAGAAGCCACCCAACACCCTTGTTAGTGGCTTCTAATTTCTTGTGAGAAAATTTGCCCCTGATATCTTCATTATCTGATCTTCAGTCGAAACATTGAACAGATGTTCTATTTCTTCAAATTCTTTGTCTTGTTCTAATAAGACTTTCTACACTTGTTCTTTAAAAAAAAAAACCCTGGCTTTTATATTATTAACATTTCTTCTGATTGCCCATGGTATCTCTTCATTTAAGCAGAAATTTGCACAGTGTCACATGTTCTTTTGTTTCTTTTCAGATCACTGAGAATTACAAGCTTTCTTCAGTCAATAAAGCTTTTCTTTCTCCACGTGAAATGTTATTACCGCCGTGCTTCATTCTCACATCCTTTTCAGTATACAGATTTATTAAGCGGGGGAAAGTACATCTTAGCAGTAATAATAAACAAAATTTAAAAAATCTAAGAGATGCAAAAAAATACTAACCAAATAGTGCATGTACAGCACACATACTGGTTTGAGTAGGCAGTAAAAACAAAGCAACAAGCCATTGCGTTCAGCTGGAAAGAGCTTGCTATGTTCACATATCATTTCTTATTAGTGCAGAATTGAAACTCATGCAAAAATGAAGGGTTTTTGTGTTTTACACACATTGTTCTCTTATTTATCAATCATGTATGACAGTGGCCCCCAACCTTTTGGGCACCAGAGACCCCTTCCATGGAGAACGGTTTTTCCATGGACTGGAGAGAGTGTGGTTTCACGTACTGCCTGCATCCATCAGATGGAGCTTCATTTGTTTGTGTGGCCTGATTTCTGGCATGCTGTGGACCAAGGCCAGTCCATGGACCAGGAGTTGGGCATCCCTGATTTATCAGCAAATTCTTGTATATTAACATGCTTTATGAGAACTATGCCGTGAAAGCTCAGATATGTATAGATTAAGGAGTCAAATTAATTAACTGAAAAGCAGATAATTGTTGACAGCAATATTAGTTTATGGCTGCTTTGATTTTTGCCTTAACAATACCAGAAACCTTATTTGTTTTGTCTATAGATGAAATATTTTTGCTGCAAGAATAACAATAATATTCCACATTGATTTTTGGAACGCTTACATTGGAAATTCAGAGTTTTAAAGTGGAAGAATAAGGGAATGAAGAGTAGCAGAAATGAATGTAAGTATTTTTTAAAATTTAGTATTAAATTATACATTTGATGAATTCAGCAAATCTACCTCACTGATATTTTGGGGGTTCTGAATGTTTTGCAAAAAGTTGCAAAAATGTGCAACTTTTTGCCCATGCTTTTGATGAGGAAGATTGACACCCTTTTTCTTCCTTTGTTCCCATCAGCAACAATTATTTTCTCTGCCAACTTTCGTTCTTTGCTGTGTGTTTTGCATATTCTTATTGTTTTAAGGTGCTTTTTACAATTTGTAAACTGACCAGAATAATTGAGAGTCAGGTGGCATATACATCGAATATATTATGGATGGTTGTACAGTCAACCAGTTGTTTAGACTGGATCTGGCTTTTTTTATCCACCTATGAAGTCCTTCCCGAGGACTGGGATAGGCAGATGTTGTTTGATGGTGTTAAGGGTATTGTCATGGGATGTAGAGCCATGGTGGCGCAGTGGTTAGAATGCATTATTGCAGGTTAACTGCTGACTGCCAGCAGTTTGATCCTGACCTGCCCAAGGTTGACTCAGCCTTCCATCTTGCCAAGGTCAGTAAAATGAGGACCCAGATTGTTGGGGGCAATATGCTGACTCTGAACCTCTGAGAGAGGGCCATAAAGAACTATGAAGTGGTATATAAGTCTAAATGCTATTGTTAAGTATGCAAGTAAAGCTGCTTTTTGCAATTGACCAGTGGTGATTCTGGCAGAGATGTCCAGATGATGAGGTTTTGGAATTACATCTAAGGTACATAGAACTGTTGACACAATCTTTGCTTCATTTTGCCATAGTCGTTGTACTTCTATTGTTATTTTTATTATATCATGAAAACTTAAATTTAAAGAGAGGGCATGAGAGTAATTATTGCTGGTAACTCTTTCACAAGCAATAACCTGTGACTGGGATTTTGGAGGAGGTGTATGCTAGGTCAAACCATTTCACTCAGCTTTATCTATGATGACTGGCAGGGACTGTAAGGGGTTTCAACCAACGTTTTTTCAATGGTATCTGACAACTATAAGAATACCTTGAGACTTTTTGCATGAAAAGCATGTATTCTGCAACTGTATAAGCCTAAAGAGGACTACATCTCCCAGTTCCTTCCCTTACCTCTGACACCAATTCTCTCAATGTTTATAGATGTTTCCGAAGTGCTTATGTGGAAGGTAATTTGAGTCTACGGAAGTATGATTGAAGCCCAAACACTAATTTTTATCTGAGAGGAAATGTTTACTAACTCGTATTATGTGTTACGATCTCTACTATGTAATAAACACTTTATTGAGAACAGTTATATAGGCTAGGTCACACTGGCCGACGGATGCAAAACGTATGCAAAAAGGACACAGCGGACGAGCAATATCTGCTTCTCAAAAGTGCCCCAAATTTGATTAAACAGAGCGGACAACAACGGAAAGCGAACGGACGTGGGGAGGATGTAGCGGGAGATGATAAAGCGGATGTTCGTAGGGAGCCTAGCAGATGGAAGTGGATGACACATCCGCAGGGCTTCCGTGGGCAAACAGCAAAGCTGAACGTGTTGCTGGTGCTCCTGGTGTTGCTTCTGCTTGTGCTTTCTCGCTCCTGGTGCTGCTGCTGCGTGTTGCTGGTGCTGCTGCTGCTTCTCCTGCTGCTGCTGCTGCTTCTCCTGCTGCTGCTGCTGCTGTGGTGGACCAGCCCCAAGGTCCTCAAAGACCTGCTGCTGAAAGCCCTGAAGCTCCTGCCAGAGGGATGAAGAGGCAAGGCAAGGAGAAGGAGAGAGGAAACAGTATTCCATTTCCGAAGACCATGAGGAGAGAGGTGCGGGAATGGCTGAGGGAGAACAAGTACCTGTGGAGGAAAGGGCCACAGGCTCTATTGCGACACCAAGAGGAAACAGGCAGTGTGGAGAAGAGAAGGCGGAGAGCCTGGGCTTACACTTCAGATGTACTCCTTGGATGGTGGAAGCAATTGCACACCTGGTATGGCAAGCTGCACCTTGAACAAAATCCGGGCAGGCCGCTGGCAAGCTCACTGACCGGGAGACCTATGTCATCGCCAGGTGCAGCTTCCTGGAGGGTTGAGATCCGCCACCGAGGAGCAGCCCCTCTGTCAACCCTCTCCCTCAGACATTGCCTTGTTGATCAGTCCACAAGCCTGTTCTACAACAACTGGGTAGCGGGTGCGCATGAGATTGTGCAGGATGCAGCAGGCTTCCACGATGCCCCTCACAGTCTGTGTACGATGCTGCATGATGTGGAGAAGACCTGGAACCTGTTGGCCAGGATGCCAAAAGGCGTTTCCCACCACCCGTCTTGCTCTGGACAGCCTGTAGTTGAAGATCCTCTCTTCACGGGTGAGGTATCTTGAAGTGTGTAGGGCTTCATGAGGTAGGTTCTGAGCGGAGAAGGCAATCATCACCCATGATAAGTAGGGCACATCTTGTGTGGCATGGGTAGGGAGGGTCTGGATCTGGAAAACCCATGATGAGGTTGGTTCCAGCCCATCCTTGAGGTCACTGGCGTTGTATATCTGGGCATCTGAAGCTGACCGTTGCCTGATAACATCGATGTACATGAACTTGTATTCAGCATCGACCATGGCAAGAGCGATGATGCTGAAGAAGCCCTTGTAGTTGAAGTAAAGTGGACCCTGAGTTGGCTGGAGCTTTGCAGGCCACGTGCTTCCCATCTATGGCTCCAACGGTGTGGGGGAAAGTTCCACCTCTGATACCTCTGCTCTGCAACTTTCTCCAGCCTTCTTCAGTGGTGGGCACTGGAGGAGCTCCTCCAGGTATTCTTCGATGATGACCTGCACCACTTCTCTGACCACAATGCTTGATGGTGTTGTGTGGCACCCTCCAGGCCATGACTGCATGTTTCTGTATGTGGTCCCAGAGGCCAGGTGGCGCAGAGTCAGTGCCACCTTCAGTCCAGCGTCCAGGTTGGGACGGAAGTTGGTGCTTGGGGCTTGATCAACCTGGGTCTCAGACGCTCCATAACTTCGTCAAACATGGCTGATGGCATCCTCATCAAGTGCTGGAATGCACGAGGTTGTTCATTCCTCAGCTCCACCATCAGCTTGTCATAGAGTTCCAAAACTCCACTCTTCTCCCGATCCATCGTCGGACCCAGACAGTTCTTGGATGTCTCCTTTCTCTTGCATAGAAAGGTTGAAACAGTCTGAACCAACAGGTGCGTTGGTTCTGTTTGAATGATTGGCAGCACCAAAAAGGGTGTGCAATGATCATGTGTGACATCAAGTGATGTGGAAGTAAGCAAGAGCAAGTCTGAAGAGGTCTGCCATACCAGGGCTGCTGGATCTATAGTGAGCATCCAGGTGATTTTCTCCCCCTCTTTTTATAAGGAAATGTCGGTTTTCGCTAGTGTCCTTTCACATACTCTCGGCATTCTCCCAACATCCTAAATATCCGAGATACGTCCCATATACGAACGTTTTGTCCCTTTTAATGCTTTATATCCGAGCTGCATCCGCTTTCATCCTTTCTATGTCCATGCTACTAACGCTGTGTAGACGTTCCACGTGCCTTTCGCTTCCTCCCTCTTTCCATTTTCAGCTGCAGTGGATGTGAGTTGCGCGGATGGCCAGAGGATGCAGAGAGGATACATCGGACGTGTAACAGATGACAATGGACGTAGAACGTTTGTTGCCCATATGTGTCGCGGATTTAGATCGTACGCGGCGGAAAGTTCATCCACTCAAAAAGTTTTGTGCAGCTCAAAACTTTTTGAGCAGATGAAATACCAGTAGACGGATGCTCAACGGATACAGCGTATGAAAGACGTACGCAGTGAGTACACAACGGATGCATCACGTTTTCCAATGGATGGAAAGCTTTTTTGTCCGTTTTACATCCTCTTTGCATCCGTTGGTGTAGTGTGACATGGGCTTTATCTGTCTATAGCTTGAATTTTAAAAAAGAGAGTTGCTCAAGGGAATCGTCATGAAATGAGAAACTGCAGCAGCTGGGGAAGGATTGAAACATTTAAGGGAGCAGCTCCCACATGATGGCTGCAGTTTAAAGGTTACTTGATAAAAGTTTGTGTAATTCCCCACTAGCAGGACTCCCTGGAATCAGGTACTGTATATAAATGAATGTCCCCAAAATCAGATGATACATGGCTAGCATATCCATAGTTCCCATCCCCGAGTCTGGATTCAGCAGACATCCTACTTTTGAAATTGGGTCTTTTTATATATGCCACATTGACAGTAATTTATATGAAATAACACACATTACAAAATGTTATTCTTTCTTTCCTTAGAGTTTACTATTTTTCAAACATAAAGGTTATCAATTTTATATGACTGATAAAAGTGCAGTATGTCTGTGGCAACTTGTTTTCAACTGAAAAAGTTCACTATAAATAGACAAATAATGTCTGGGATTTCCACAGCCTAAATGTTGCTATAAATAGTAGTTGAAATTTTCCCATTTCATGCTTTCAGAAAGAACATTCTCCACTTCCTTTCATACAATACTCTTGGGAGTTACATGAGAGCAATATTACTAAAATCTATGTTAAGCAAGTAACAAAATTGTATGGTTAAATTCATCCAGAATCCATTGGAAGATTTAGAGTATTCAGTCACACATTCAAAATCACTGCACATGTTTACATTCTAACCCAATCACTTTGGTTATTTGAAATATAATTTCACTGTCTAACTTCTTACTCAATTTACAGATTTAATAGGTGGAAAAAATGGAAATCTTTTTGAGGTCTTTTACGGCAGAAAACTAATTGAAATACTAAAAATACCTCTTCACAAAATACAAATTATAACTTCCTGGGGAACTGATTGGAATTATGCATTGCAGGGGCGAGCGGGAGAATAACATTCCCAAATAACAATAGAATATTTGTCCCTAACTTAATATATTTCTTTTATTTTCCCCCCTGATTTATTAAGGATGCTTCCCTTGGTCTCATATGCTCCAGATGTGCTGGGACTACAGTTCCCAGTAATTACCAGAGCAGCACATTTTGCCATATCAGCTGAGGAATTCTGGGAATTTCAGACCTAATTGGAAACCTCTAGAGCCATAGTGGCGAACCTATGGCATGCATGGCACAGGTGGCACGCAGAGCCATTTGTGCTGGCAAATGAGATACAGGCAAACTTAAGCTCACTGCGCATGTGCATGCCTCACACTTATTTTCTGAGGGTTTGAGGCCTTTTTCTGCCTCCCAAAGGCTTGAGGAAGGCTTCTGCAAGCTCTGCAAACAGAAAACAAGCCCAGTTTTCTCACTTCCTGTTTTTCCGAAAATACCAGAAGTGACAAAACAGGGCTAGTTTTCCACCTGCAAAGCTTGCAGAAGCCTGCAGAATCCTTCCTCAAGTCTTTGGGAGGCAGAAAAAGGCCTCAAACCCTCAAAAAATCAGCTGTGAGGCACAGTGCATATAAGGGGGTGGCGGGGGGTGGGGGGATTATACATGTATGCATGGGGGTGTGGGAGCATGCATTGCCTTCTGGGTGCTGGCACACGAGCTTAAGCATGGAAGTGCATGCACAATTTTTGGCACAGGAGCCCAAAAAGATTAACCACTGCTCTAGAGCCTGAGCAAGGCTGCTTCAGCTAAAGTAATGCTTTATCCAAAATGCCTTACCCTTGACTTCCAAAGATTTATTTGATGGGGGGAAATTCCATATACCTGTAGGCCTAAGTAGACTTTTTAGCTATTTTTTGCTGCAATTTTCATTCCACATGTCAATAAAGTTAAACAGTTAGTGTATACCCCATTTCTCCTTTTGTCCTCCCTTCCAATTGTCCATGACCTCTGTTCCCTGTTCAGATATCTGTTGACCCTATTTAAAGCAGAAATCAAACTTTATGAGGAGTTTTTTCTGGTCAGAAATAGCAAATTCATATCCTGCAGAGAATGGGAGACATTGTGGCTGAAGAAATCTCTCGAGAAGGGATGGTCATTTCATAAGTCTAGCATAAAGTAAACCTTGCACATCTGGGCTGCAAAAATTCAGATTCTTCAGTAGGAAAGCATTGTAGACCTGTGGACTTCAACTCCCAGAATTCCTGGCTGGAATTCCACAGGTCATAAAGGGCCATAGTTGCTCGCCTCTGCCTTATAGTATTTTGTATGTCTTTTCTGGTAGCTATCAATATTTTTGTAGCTCCAATTGCATAAGGCTACATAGCGAAAGCCAATTTTCACAAGTGCACCAAATAACATTGTACAAATTATAGTGTGGAGAACAAGATTTACCCAGAATAATAGTACAGATGTTTTAGAGATTGGTTTAATTAAAGGTTTGTTTGCTATTTGCCAAGTAGATTTACATCCTTTCATTCAGGTGCTAAGGGAGGATATATGAAGGGCTGAAATCTTAAAATCATCACATCAAAACTTATTTGATAGTACTGCCAAGTATTGCAAATCCTTCAGAACAGATACAACATGTGACGATAAGGCATCCCATTCAAAACTATATTACAAGTACCATAGTATGTATGACCATACTTGAACTCTGTATCATATCCCTCTTCCTTGGTTCTCTTGCTTTCCCTGTATTGGCAGTAAAAGGTATAAAATGTCCTCTACACCAACATGGTTTCAGCTGATGTAGAGCTTCACAATTATAATCTAAACTGCAGAGAGATACTATATTCTGAAGATTCTCCATATTTTGTCCCTCCAATGGTCAAAGCAATTGAAATTTTTACAGAGAGGCAAGAGGGAAGGCACCATTTTAGCCACTATATTAGTATAAAATTGTTATATGGAGATTTAATTTTAATTGCTTTATAGGCTAGCTATAAATGTTTCCCTAAATCTAATGTTACTTGTGTGTTCTCAGGTTCGGCTGATGGTCTCCTTGTATTCTAAAGAACTGTTCGTGCCTCAGCGTCCAGTTGAAAGTGATTTGAGTGTCACTTTCAAATCACTTTCAACCAAACATTGAGGCATGAACAGTTCCTTAAAATACAAGGAGACCCAGTGAATGGAAAATAAATGCACACTTTACTGGTTACCATTTGCTCTTTCACATACGTATATGTATATTCACATTATACTCATCCGCACTTACTGTCCAAAGATGATTCAGAGTTGGGGGGCTTCAGGACCCCTTTTATCCCAAAATTCTTGCTTTATTCTGGTTGGTGGGACTTGGAGAAGGGCTTCCCATGAGCTCAGGCCCAGCTTCTTTTATCTGATTCAGGTGACTTTTTTTCTTTGTTTCCTTAAAGACTTGATTCCTTTTAAGTATTTTCTCTGAGGGAGATTTTCCAGTTTTTTGTCCATCCTGCTTACCTGTTTGCTTCATCTTTAAGGTATGGCAACTTAAGCCTATCAGATTAATTAGAATTTCAGTTGCAGATCCTGCATATTTTGGAGGATGAGAATATATATAAGATAGTTGCGGTAAAGGGAATTAAAGCTACACCCACATAACATCTTAAAAATGAAATCAATATACTTTCAAATATATAGCTGTTGTGTCACTCATGGTCCACTTGATTCTTGAAATTTCAGCTTGTATAGATGCCCCACTCTTTCTTAAAGCAGATGGGATCACTGTGGGGATTATCACAGCTTGAACAATTTACACAACTGGCTTTCAGCCGTTTAGAAGCCAAAATGTTCAAGGGAAAAATGTAACTGGCATTTCCTAAAATTTTTCTTCCATGGATAGTTTATTATTCATCACATTTTTATATCCTGTCTTTTCCTTTCCACGAAGGACCATAGCTGACATTTTCTCAGCATTAGCCTCATAACCTTGTAACACGGATTAGATTGAAAGATACTAATCCCCAAAATATTAGCTCATCCAGCTTCATTTTATTTTATTTTTTTCCTCACTGCCAAGGCTCGCCTATTCTTTCCTTTTGCTGCACTTGAGCCATTGTTAACTCAGAATGCCAGGGTCAAGAATTTCCATTGCTAAGGAAGTTGGTTGTTAAATGAGTCCTGCCCAATTTTATTATGGGTTGTTGTTGTTTTTTTGCCACAGTTGTTAAACAACTCAGTGCAGTTGTTAAATGAACCACGCAATCATTAAGTGAATTTGACTTTTCCCCACTGACTGCTTGTTTCAAGCTGGCCGGGAAGGTTGTAAATGATAATCACTTGACTCTGGGATGTAGCAACTATCCTAAATATATGCCAGCTGCCAAGTGCCTGTATTTTAATCATATAAATGTAGGGATGCTATGATGATCCTAAGTACGAGGAACAATTCTGAAGTCACCTTTTTCTGCACCTTTGTAGCTTGGAACAGCTACTAAACGAAGAAGTTGAGGGCAGCCTGTATATCACAATAAAACTCAGAGCTCTAACGGTTGTTCTTCATCCTCTTTTAGCGATGCAGCCCCTTGCACTTTACTATCCTCTGACCGATCTTTAGTGGCTACTCCGTGAGCCACCACGGACCTCCGAGTCGCCTAACTTCGGATTTGGCGCTCAGCCTCCCGCCTGTCGGAAAGCTAGGAACAGCGCCGCCATCCAGCCAGCCAGCGTGCGCCGCTCCGTCCCGGCCCCGCCAACGAATTCGCGCCTTTCCAAAACAACCAGCCCTCCCCGCGGGAGATGAGTAAAGACAAGGGCGGAGAAAGCGGCTTCTAGGCCGGCCGACCCCTGAAATTGTCTCGGCGGCTCCCGACGGCGGGAGAAAAGGTGAGCGCCTCAGCGAAGGGGGACGATTGCAGCGGGGATTGCCTGAGGGCGACGGCGTGCGTGACCTCCGCCCGGCCGCCTCTCCACCCACCCAGTGCCCGCCCATATGCTGCTCCCACCTCGGCTGTCGAGGGCTGTGCCCTCCTCCTCCTCCTCCTCCTGCTCTCCCTCGGCGGCAGCCGGAGCCCCCGGTCGTGAGAAGGAGCGGAGGCGCTTGAGTGTAGCGGGGGCCGGCGAGGGGAGCAGAATCCGAATTGAACCCTGTGCCAAGAGCCCCGGGCGGAAGAGAGAAGATGTCGCTGCTGGCTGCTCTCGGCCCTGCTGCCCGCCCGCCCGCTTCTACCACCCGGTAGACGACCGGCTCTACACCATCTACCAGAGCATGGCGCTCTTCTTCTTCGAGCACCACACCGGCGTGCAGGTGAGGGAGGGCGGCTCACGGGGTGTGCTGAGGCCGGGACTCTCTGTTTTCCCGCCTCGTCCCAGCCAGAGAGGCCGGCAAAGGGCCGGAGAGCAATGGAGATACAGATGCCTCTGCAGGGCTTCCCAGCCCGAGCCAAGGAGCCCTCAAGGGAGGCTGAGGTGGGCCTCGTTAAGCTGTGACCTCCCAGGGCAGCAGATGGGAAGAGGCAGAGCCCACCTGTGCGCTCAGTTCAAACTCAGGCAGCCTTGCAGATATTGACAAGAGGGAAGAAAGCAAACTGTTGGCCTCACTTGTCGGGGTCCCCTCTGGCACCGACCAGGGATAGTGAAGCAGTGCATCTCATCAGTTGTGCTTTATCCATAGTCCAACCGTGAATTCATAGAGGGATATGTATGCCTTGTATAATTCCAGTTCTATTTGCAGAGGAACTGATCAGGCACCCCAATTAATTAATTAATTTATTTATTTATCAAATTTAGAAACCACCCATTTCCATCCGAGAGGGACTCTTACAATTTACGGAGGGATTATGGATGAATTAGCATACTCAATCATTTTTATTATACACTGGGCACAATTTGGATATCAAAATTATATGGTAATAAAATAAATATGACAGGGCTAAATGTTGGCTTCATGTAGTAATATACACATGATGACTTTTGCAAGAAAACATAATTTTTATAATTAGATTTCATTTAAAACTCCACTGTTGAATCATAACATAAGCCTGTATATCTGTCAGTGCATTCAGTTGTATAGTTTCAGGCTATATAAAGAAGAAGCAAAAGTTAACCTTTGATTTTAAATTAATTTCTTTATAATTAAGATAACTAAGTACTTTTTCTTCTTTCTTAGGAATTCTGTATGGTGATTTGCCTAAAAGTAAAGAGAATGTGGTATTTATATTAAATCATCACATAAAGGTTTGTATATGGCTGGTTTCTCTAAAAGGCATTTTAGATAATGTTAATAATTATAATGCTGCCTGATATGCTACATAGCATGGGAGGATCTAATGCTAAAATAAAAATATAGGATCTAGACTAGGTCGGTCATTAGGTCCCAGTGACCGACCCAGATTGCAACATTATCCTGGGACACATATATTCAACTTCATTCATAAAATAACAATTATAAACATATAGGGGGTGAAGTAGAACTATAGGCAATCTTCCCTTAATGACCATAGTTGGAACCAGAGTCTTGGTTGTTCAGTAAAGCGGTCAATAAGCAAGATACCCACAACTGTTTCACTGAACTACAATCCCAGCACTCCCCACTGTGTCATTACAGGATCTCACATGTCCTTGAGTGAACTGAGCCCCTCTTCATGCCTGTGTAGTATATAGTATATAAAAATACTATATCTCAATAAAAGGAAGCAGGTAAAACAAGTATATAGTAAATTCAAAATTTTAAAGGCAGGGCAGTATCTTCAAGATGCTAACCAATCCCAAATTTGCAAACCCCATGTGAATTGGCAGAGTTCAAACTCTTTCAAAAGCCCAGGGGAATGGGGACTTGTCTCACTTCTGGGGTGGGAGAGGATATTCCAAAGGGCGGAGGCAACAGCAGAGAATGAATGCTCTTTTTCTGGATTCCACAAGTCGAAATTATTTAACCAATGGGGTCTATAACATACCTTCTCTGCTTGATTGAGAGGGATGGGATGATGTAATGGGGATAACCAGAGATAACCTGGCCCCATGTCATGTAGTGCTTTAAAGATTGTAACCAACAATGTGAGCTTTGGATCTGAAAGCAAACCGGCACCCAACGCAGCTCACACAACAAAGGTTTTGTATGTGCCATCTTTAGAGCACCCAAACTTTTATGAAATATTTTTGATGCCCATCTGTATCCAACAACTTTGGGTGGCAAATTGTTCTCATGGCTGCATTTTATCCCTGGTGGCGCAGTGTTAGAATGCTGTATTGCAGCCTAATTCTGCCAAATGCCAGCAGTTCGATCCTGATCTGCTCAAGATTGACTCAGCCTTCCATCCTTCTGAGATCAGCAAAATGAGGACCCAGATTGTTGGGAGCAATATACTGACTCTATAAACCACTCAGAGAATGCTGTAAAGCACTGTGGAGCAGTATATAAGTGCTATTGCTATTCAAGGGTACCCCATGTAGAACGCATTACAATAGTCCAAGCTGGAAATGACCAGGATCTGAGTGACTAAAAGAAAGGCCTCCCAATCCAGGAACAATATAACAGACTCCTCAAGCAGGAGCCATAAATCCAAGAGGACCCCCAGAATATGCACCAGGATCTCTCTGGGTTAGTGCAATCCCAGGAAAGACAATTAGATACAGAGAAACCCTTCCCCACATAACACATTCACATCCACTCCATCTTACCATGGTTCAGGGTGAAGCCTGTCGTTCCCAATCCAGATCCCTAAAACCTCAAGATATGGCAAAAGAATGTCCACAGTAGCTTTTTCCCTAGAACTGGAAAACAAAAACCTTCACCTCCAAGTTAACCAAGTAGAAACTTGTGCAAGAAAATGGAGAGTGCTGGACATGTGCAAGCTTTAGAATAGAATAAAAATAAATATTTTTAAAAAATTAATAACTATAATTATCCTATTACTCTCTGGCATTCATTTTCAAAATTCTGTAGTTTTTAATTCTGCATCCATTTGGCCAATAAGTGAAGTCACAGTGTCTTTCTCCTTTCTGCTAATGCAGAATTAGCTGCTGCATGGAAGATTTTTCGTCTTTTTCCCAGAAGGGAAAACTGCTACTGTAGAGAACATGAAATGTTGTTTGATCACATCAAAAGATCTATGTCATCCAACATCCTCTTTCCTACCTTGACTGGCAAGTGATAATCCTGATTGTCACCAACTTTATATCCTACATGCTTCAAACTGGTCATGTATATTAGAAAATACACGGAAGTATTGATTTAATGCACAATTTTATCTGGATTATTCTTTTTCTTCTGTTCTCTTATATCTGTAGCTACAAAGGAATTTGATGGTGGAGTATTTTTTCTTATCTATGTAGTTTAATTTTTCTGAATATTAATCTTCTAAACAATCCATTAATATAGTACATGATGACACAAAACTATTTTTTTTCTTTAAAGCCATATTGTGCAGATTTGAAAAAAAGATGTTTTTATGCTATTTGGAGAACCACAAATGGAATAACTCAGGGACCACATTAATAACTCAATGCTGGAAATAGTGCTTGCTGGAATTTGAGAAATAATACCATACTGGCTTATGAGAAATCTGCAATGCCAAGTGATATGTATATTTTACTCTCATTTTTATGCCCGAACCCTGTGCCAGATCTGCATAAACACAAAAACACTTCCTCCTCTTCCTGTTGATGCTGGGGTGTGATGTCACTTGCACTCAAGTAAAATTTCCCCGTGACAGTTGATTACAGAATTGTGATGGAATGTATATTTCCTACCTCCGATAAACATCCTGTTGTGGAATGTGTGTATGTTCTGAATATGCAAAAACAGAACATTAGTTCAAGGAAAGCATGCTAGTAAACACATTTGAAGCTTTGGTTTTGATCCATAAAACAGGTCCTTAAATCATTGGCAGAAGAATAAGTAATATTTAAAAATTAGTAACATCTTAAAAAATATTATTTGAGTAAATTTCATATTGCTTCCAAAAAGTAGATGAAGTGATCGTATATCTATATCAAATATAGGGGGTGTACACACACACACACACACACATACATGCTCTGAAGAAAAAAACAGCATATGGGAAAGAATAGATTTGATTCAAATCTGTTCCAGACCCCAAAAAAATGCAATCACATGACCACAAAATGCTACAGCCAGTCATAAGTGCTAGCAGGTGCCAAGCACCCCACTTGCAATCACATGATACGAGGCGGCAGTGTGATAGTTGTCATAAGTCACTTTTTCAGAGGCCACTGTTACTTTGAATCATTACATATCATAAATTGAGGACTGCCTATAGTAGAAATGTGTTGGTTTCTGATGCCTCTTTTTCTTTTAAAAGAGTTATGCAGTGTTTCAGACTACCAGTTACAGTCACAAAAATCAGACTGGACAACCTGGCAATAGTTTTAGACATGTATGTTTTTTATTATTATATTTATGCTTTCGTGGCTGAAAAATTGAGGGTGGGAATGGATAGGAATTATTTGACTTGATAACTATTTAACTGAAATTTCCCTGATTTTGCAAATACAGAAATAGGCACATTACGTTTGATTAAAACTGACTACTAATAATAGTCTTGCTTTTGAACATTGTTTTACTAATAGCTAGATGGAGACAAGTTTACAGGATTCAACAAAAATAATAAGTGACAGCCTTGTTTGTTTTTTGCAAGAGAGGTGGGGGGAAAAACATGATGTTCACATTTTCCAATTGTTTTAGAGTTTTATTATGACCAGCGGATGCAGCTTTGCTTATTCTTGTTATTTGATGTATAAGTGTACCCCTGTATGGGGTAGCTAATCTCTGTCAAAATGAGGTGCTTTCTACAATGAAGGCAATTTAGTCAAACTACCATTCAAAAAGGTTTAGTTGACACAAAATAATGTTCTAGTTTTTCTTTTTTTTTTCTTTTTTTTTGGGGGGGGGGGTGGNTTTTTTTTTTGGGGGGGGGGGTAAGCCAGAACGAGCAGAGAAGATTCTGGAGACATTGCTTCAGAAAGCTGCTTCCAAGGCTTGTTTCTGTTAAAAGTTGGTTAAAGCTTCATGCTAAAAGCTTTCTAGAACGCTAATAAGCTAATAGGTGAGATGTTTGCCTCCTAACAACATAATGACAGAATGATACTGACAGAATGATACGGGACTTTCATAAAAAAACAAAACAATCCAAAATAAGAAATAAAGTCTTTTCGACCCCAGCTACTCCTGGTGATAAAAATATTTCTGTTAACACTTGGTATCGTAATATACCAGTCTTTCCATTATCTCTTATGTAAAGCACCATTCATGAAATCCATATTGTATACAATATTTTAAATGAAAACAGTTGGTGTTCCTAAAATTGATCAGCTTCTCTTTATTTTTCTTGGAAAAAACGTTCCAAAATATTTATTTATGAGAGCATTCAAAAATGTTTTAGTGAATATAATAAGTGTATATAAGATAGCAGACTTTTTATTTATTTGGACTGCACCTATTATTAAATGGACTTATACAAGAGGACTTTAACTTTCTTGATCTCACCCTCCTATATTTTGCCATGGGACAACAAAGAACGTGATTTGAAATATGGTGGCCTGCAGGAATAAGGAGAATACATTCATTGGCATTTCCATTGTTAGTGAGAGAACATTGTTAAAAGAATATTGTAGGTAGCTAAATATGGTACACTCAGTAAGAATTCAATTTTAATAAATTGCTGAACTTTGTGTACTTCACGTACCTGTACTTCGTATTCCAAAGAAAAACTCTAGACTTAGATACATTTTTCTTGACATATCCATATGGAGTTAACTGTCTTTGGATTAAAAACTACACTTTTTTCCTGTTTTCTTTTTGTAACAGAAAAATATTGTAAAATAAAAACAAAAAAATCTTCATATTTCCATTGTTGCAAAACCAAATTTAAGAGCATAGAAAGCTGCTTGCTCCACAGCAGATAAAATGCTGTTACATTGATTTTTTTTAATTCTGTTTTATTAATCATTAAGAATTTGAAATATAAATCAGTTTGTTTATATAGTAGCACAATGGAGTATACGTGAAATGAAGTGCCGATTTAACAAAAAGAAAATGAGGCACAAGATGAAAATCCAGATGAAAGCAAATACTCTAGTGAGCTTCTTTATTTCTTCTTTATACAGTGTGTATGTTCTTTCCCTCCCTCTCCCTCTCCACCCCCCCCCCCCTGCAGNCCCCCCCCCCCCCCATGCAGATGTGTGCTTGCTTATATTTGTGATATCAGCTTCCACAAATGCAAACTTCAGGAGTCAATTCCCTTTTCAAAATCAAATGCTGGTTTATACTTTTCTTCCATGAAGTCGGGCAGGTATTCTAAGCAGTTCTTTTGGTTTGGTTGCTTGAAAGATAAACATTTGTACTTTTCCAGGAAGAGTCCTGGTATTCAGATACACACCTGTGTTTGTATAGAAAAATTAGACTAATTCCACTTAACCTAAATTAAGCAAAATTTATTTAGAGAGAAGGTCTACATTTAGTTTAAATTAAACTAAACACAACTAGTTTAGAAAATGTTATAGGAGATGGATGATTGGGCCGATATAATAAACAGAGTTTTGCTTTTAGTACAGCAATTCTGGCTGAGCTCCATATTCTTTCACAAATTACATTTGTGAGAACTGATAGAAGCACAACGTAATTGTGTTATGCTGCAGGGCTGGAAGAAAAATGAGACTTTTTTGACCGGAACAACCTCATTGAGGCTTAGCCTTAAGGCTGAATTGTTTAAGTTAATGAAACTGTACTATATATGTTCAATTCCACAGATATATTTTATGATTTATCTAGAAGGAGCATTTTAAAATCCAGAACTGCCCAAAATAATTGCATATAGCCAGCCATATGCTGAAAAGAAAGGTAATGAAAACTACCAAGAGCTGACAAATGAGCCATCATGCCCCATCTAATTCAGTTTAATGAAGGTCAAAGAGATAACAGCCAAAGCATGCAAACCAAAACAGAGTCTCTGACAGACACATGCCTGTTACTGGGAGTGCACAGACCAGCCCAAAATCAGTCCAAGATTCCAAGAGTCAGTTCGGAGGAACACAGGCATAATTCATATGAATTGTCATACAAGAGCCAAATAGTTGTTTCCAGTAAAGGGCAATAACTCAAGGCTGCCTCTTAAATCAGGCTGCGGCCAACTGTTGCTAATCAATACATTTACTCACTTGCTTTACAGGATGCGTCATAAAAGGGCTCCGCTGTTCTGTCTCCACTCACCAGGCTGCTCCAGCTGTACAGGGGGTGCCTGTTTTTGATTGGCCCCATGTGATTCATGTGGTTTACAAAATCAGTTTCAAATCAGAGTCTAAAAAAAATTGAGACTTGAAAGATTAAAGATTGTTAAATAACTTTGCCTTTAATTTTACAAATAACTGAAATTAATCATCTTATAACTAAAATACTGATAATGTTCCTCTGGATTTTAGACTTTCTTTGTAAGGCGTCCCCAAGAATTCACATCCATATTGAATGAATTGAACTAAAAGACATTCCAGAAGAACAAATGTTTAGGAGAAGGTGGTTTCATGAATATTTTGAAGTCAAGAACAAGTAAGTAAGGCCTGGTACTGTCTCTGGAGTGTTTGATTTTTTAAAAATTTATTACTTGAATAAAGAAAATTAGTGACGTGAGAGTGGGAAATATCACTCAAACTGATTTTGTGATACTTGTGGCTGCAACTGAATCAATATGGAATTGAATATCCTTTATTCTCAAAAGTACTTGGTCCAATTTGAATCAGAATAGCCACATCTGTAAAAGAATATTTTGTAACAGATATGGCTATACTAATTAAAAGTAGACAAGTTGTCTTTGCCTGAGAATAAAGGATATTCATTTCACATTGGTTCACTAGAGTAAGATAACTCGATTGATTTTGGCTTTGAATGTTGTGTATATTCACCTAGTGGGAATTTATCTCATAAACGTGGTTTTATTACATAAATGTGCCAAGAATTTATTGCTTAGCTAAAACCCCAATTATTTTCATTTGAACCCATTCAGTCATTTTAATTATCAATATTTGTTTACTTCATGAAAATATCTATGAAAAGCATTCAGAATTAGCCCTTCACAAAGTACATCAATATAAACAAAGCTGAAGTTTAAAGCAGTCACATTTGTGAGACTCATGCAGGCGCTTCAAAAGACAAGAACGCTTCCATTAGAATTGCTTTAAAAAAGTGTCTGTGCCTACACAGACACCTGACTATTTCTTCCACATGTTGTGACTGCTTGACTATTTCAGACAGATGATTCATAGGTGCCATATTGCTTTGCATAACACCTCTTTTAATGCTTTGTACAGCCCTGAAAATACGTGTGGCCAAATTATACACTGTAGTAAATTAAAATGTGTGCTATTTGCAGATGAAAAAAATCAGTCCCTAATATGTATGAAAGAGAGGATTTCAGGCCAAAAGGTACGGTTTTAGAGAGGAAAGTATTAGTGATAAATTATCAGAAATAACCAGAGAATTGTATAAAAGTTTCTAACCAAAACTATGCAATAAATAAATCTAATTTTTAAACTTTTTCCTTGCTCCTAGATTGCTTAATAGAATTTTATGATGCAAAATATTCTAAAAGAAGAAAAATGTTCACTCCAAACTAAGTCGCCACAAAACATTGCCATCCTTATTATTTTTAAGCTGCTTGATTGCCAGCATGCTACTGACAGAGTCTGAAGGAAACTACATGAAAACGTGGATATATGGGAGCTTACTAGGCTGTCTTTGAGTCAATATTAAAGTGTAAAAACTCTGCACTTTCATTCCGTGGCTTTTCTCTCTTGCTGTGCACATCACATCAAATTCTTTCCTAAATTTTATATTAACATTTTAAATAAAGTCTTATCAATTGAATAAGTCCAATTGCAAGTTCATCCTGCCTTATTGATTACAAAAGCCTCAGGAGCCAGTTCACTCGAGCTTCTTGCTTTGATTATCTCTGAATTCTTTCAGTATCCTTTGAATGAACCAAACTCTACGAGATAACTCCCAAGTAGTTTTAAGCCATTGCACAAAGTCAGCCAAGAACACCATGAACTTCCTACAACTTCCTGCACAGTCGTAAGGCTGCAAGGGAATTTAGCAAGAAAGGATTATATTTCTGACAGATTACTTGGCAGGATATGGTTTGGTATGATTAGCTCTCGGTACATACTACAGGCCACCCAGTCATGCACAGGAAATACAGGTAGTCGTCAACTTACAACCACAATTGAGCCCAAATTTTATGTTGCTAAGTGAGAAATGTATTAAGTGAGTTTTGCCCCATTTTATAACTTTTCTTGCCACGTTTATTCAGTGAACCACTGCTCTTGTTAAATTAGTAACAGTTGTTAAGTGAATCTGGCTTTCCCATTGACTTCGCTTGTCGAAAAGGTTGCAAAAGGGGAACTCACAATGCTGTGACCTTCTTTAAGTTAATTGTCAAGCATCTGAATGTAAATCACATGACTATGGGGATGCTGCAATGGTGATGAGTGTGAAAAATTGTCCTTAAATCACTTTTTTCAGTGTTGTAAGTTCGAACAGTCACTAAATGTAAGTCAAACTCTTTGCAACTCAGCTAAGATGTATAGAAAACACACTTCTACTTCCTAAAGAGTTTGTCTCCCAGTTAGTGCCCGGATAGTTAAATTCCCTATTATTATTATTGTGGTGTATTTCCTGCACACCTTAGCTGACTACAAAAAAAATCATCTATTTCTTCTACTTGGTTGAGTGGCCTGTAGTCTACATCTATGGCAATATCATTCTTTTTTTCCTTTTACATTAACTCACATGCATTCAAAGCTTTGTTTTATGCATTTCTGTAGAGGTGTAGTGATTTCTTACATTTAATGCAACTTCACATCCTCTTTTGTAAGATCAATTTCTTTTGAATAGTTTATATCCTCCCAACAGGACATTTCAGTCATGAGTTTAATCCCATAAAATTTAGGCAACTATATCATACATGCCCTTGTGTACTAGGACCAAGTTCTCCCTGTTTGTTCCTCATACTTTTGAGCATCAGTGTATAGACATTTGAATCCTTTGTGGCTGACCCTGCATTTGTTTCCTACATCTTGTTTTGAGTTCCTTTTCCTTCCCACCACACCCGACCTGATTGTTTGATTGGTTGTCTTGGGGTTTATGCTTAGGATGATGTCCTAAAAATCGGTCGCCCTCCCCTTCAATTTTAATTGGTTCTTCCCAATATTTTTACAGATATAGTTCTTTCAGTATAAAGTTTGTTGGGTGCAGTCCACTTCATGGATGGTTATCCCAGGGAAGAAACATTACATATTCATCCACGGTGCAGAAGAAGAATAAAAGGAGATGAGAAAGAACAAAATTGTAATATGTCAAAGTACTTTTCATTACTTTCAGATGATGAGCATTCAGAAGATCTTGGAATAATATTCCAAAGCAATAGAGCTCTTTTTTATCCTGGGAATAGAGCTGGAGATCTTCCTGCTCAAGCAGGAGACCTATGCTATTCCAGACAAATGGTTGTCCAATCCCTTCTTTTAAAAACTCCAGTGTTGGAGCACCCACAACTTTTGGAAGCAAATCAAATATTTCGTCAGGAAATTAAATAGGTACCTGAGGAACAGGGACTTCAGCTGTTCAATATACTCTGCATTCTTTTTCAACTACAGTAGCCAGATTTGCAGAAGATATCTAAGTTGAGCAGAAATAAATCTTGTGGTTCAGTTCTGTCCCAGGATCTAAAATCTTTCTCTAAGGGACTGGTGTCAAATTCATGTCGTCATGATGGCCTCACGTGACATATTGGGACTTTCCCCCCCTTTGCTAAACCAGGCGGGGTGGGGCCAGCATGTGAGTTTGACACCCCTGCTCTAAAGCATTTGGAACACTCTAATTTTTAAAGTTAGTTAGATCATTGTTAATTATCTGGTATTATCTGACCATGCTGGAAATATCAGTGAGAAATATCTGAAGAACATAGCAACTTGTTCTTCCAATCCAGGCATTTTCTTGAGGTAAACTGCACAATTGAGGGAAAATGCAAGAACTCTTCAACTTTTTCCTTATTCTGTTCATCGGCCCCCTTCCTCTTTTTACTAAAGTATTTAGGTGGTTCATAAAACACAAGAAAGATACAGAAGCAACTGTTAATTGCTGTAATTTTAGATTGACTTAAAAAAGAAACTGAAAAGGAGTAAGAATAGCAATTACATGTAATGAGTCTCAGTCAGCAATAGCTAATATAACACACTGAAACATTTTCTTTCATATCTACGCATGTGCAAATACACATATGTAGTCTACTTGCTGTTGAAAGTTCCCAAATTGGATAATATAAAGTAAGATGATAAAACCCAAAATTATAAACACTGAAATCATACAAAATTCTGAAACCATAGAAGAAGATTATGACAGGTCTGGAAGCAGAAACTGGACCACATCTGGAAAGCATTGTGCAGAGGAAGACTGGGTTATGTTGCACTAAAGTTGATGGCAAATAGTACATAGAGATTTTTTTAAAAAAATCCTGGCACTGCGCTGGGTTGAACATTTTGGGAGCCAATTTTATGACATTTTATGGGTTGAATTGCAGTGTAATCAAGTAATCAGTTTAATTTTCCCACTAGGAAGAAAAAAAATAACTCCACACAGACATCAACTTAAACACCTTTTGGAATTCCCGTTTTATGACCTGCAAATGTGCAATTCTAAGTAAACGCCAAAAAATCCTTGTTAACAAGATATAAAATAAATTAACTTTCTGGTACAGATAGTCCTCGACTTACAACAGTTCATTTAGTAACTGTTTGAAGTCAGTACTGGAATGGCACTGAAAAAAGTGAGTTATGACCATTTTCCACACTTTGCACCATTTCAGTATCTCCATTGTCACGTGATCAAAATTCAGATGCCTAGCCACTGACTCATCAGTTGACAATTAAAGTGTCCAGAGGTCGTGTGATCCCTTTTGCAGCCTTCTGACAAACACAGTCAATGAAGAAGCGAGATTCATTAACTGTAGTGAGTCACTTAACTGTGACAAGAAAGGTTGTAAAATGGAGTAAAAGTCACTTAACAAATATCTCAGCAACAGAAATCTGTGGCTCAGTTGTGGTCATAAGTTGAGTATCCATAGTCTATTAGAAACCTATGTATGATTTGATTGCTTATAACCTATGACTATTACTAAGTGTTGTATCTTATACTTGATGAATGTACTTTATTTTTTCTTATGTATACTGAGAGCATTTGCACCAAGACAAATTCCTTGTGTGTCCAATCACACTTGGCCAATAAAGAATTCTATTCTATTATATTCTATTCTAATTTTAATCTATCAGTTATAACTAATATTAACACATTGTGCCACATTCAATGATTTATTGCAGCATCCTTAAACTGAATTTCTTTGGCTAGGACACCAAAAAAGGTGTAAACAAATATCTTTGGAGTGGGTTGGTTTTTTTCTCCTTTTTATAGCAAAATATGTGCTCTGAATTGTTCCAAAAAGCATAAATAAGTTTCTCTGAGGATGATCTCAAAATTTCCTAAAAAGTTTTAGGCAGAGGTTACAGAGGTGGCAGTAAGTGTTAACATTCTTGGCTGATTTTACTTTATTGATGTCTTTGGTCTTCAGAGAAAACAGGGTGGTTAAATGCTGAGTCTGGCACAATTAAGAGAGTCAATACCTTGTTTACAACATGTGGGAATAATCTGATGCCTGTCTGAGTAAGCCCTCAGGGTTATTGAGAAGGAGAGAAAGATCCTCCTCGATTCTTGGATGGCTATATTCAAACTTCCCTTTTCTAAAACTCTGTCAGTGAGACAGATGGAATGTGGGAAGCATGTAATACATTCAGTTGTTTTATTGGTAAAAGATATCCTTCACTGTAGTTTCAATATTGTCCCAAAGGTGCTTTTCAAAGAAGCTTCTTGACTGAGAAGGGAAACTTCTTCAAAGAAACACCAGAAAGTCCAGTTGCTTTTTGAAAAACCATGATTTGGATGACTGAGAATCTCCATAGACATGTAGTTTCAATATGTTCACAATACAAGTGAAATTTCTCAATCTTGGCAATGTTCTTTATAATCTAAAGTTTGGCTTTTCGTACTTCAAACAATGTTCAAATATTGCCTTTGAAAATTAAACAGTTTTATAGCAACAGCTCTGTTCAACTATTAACTTGCAGAATTTGATAAGCCCATACCTTTAAAACAATTACTTCAGTCCACAGATATCTGGAAATATTGAGATTAACCTCAGTTAAGAGTATATGAGTTTTAACCTTTAACCGGTCATCTAATAAAAAAAACAATGTTTGAGAACTTTATCATCTACAGTCAGTCCTAAATTGTGCTTGAAATATCTTGGTAGAGAAGTGAAATGTTTTCAAAGAGTAAAAGCCAAGAAAGACCAATTGTTGTTGGAAAAGAACCTTTGGGACAACCATGACCTAGATCAGGGCTATCTGGCCCATGGACCAAACGCTTCATGTGCTGGCCATGCCCACGCCCAGTTTAGTGAAGGGGAAAAAGTCCCGATACATCATGTGACGATGAGCTGATGATGTGAGTTTGACATCCCTGACATAGATAATTGAGAAGCTCCATAGACAATCCCAAAAAATAACTTTAGATGGACATCCAACTTATTTGGCAAAATTCAAAATATTACTAATTCTCTGAATGAGTTAAAGAACACTGAGCTATCTACTGTGGTCAGGTGTAGAGCCTTTCCTCGTTGGCAATTTGTAGCAACATCTGAACCCCTGGCAACCTAATTTTATCTCCAACCTTGACATCCATCTCATCCCTAGCCCATGTTTTAAATTATGTTAGTTTCCTATTTGCATCCCAGAAAAACTCCAGTCTTTTTCTTAAGCTGCTGAAGCATCATAGAAGTAAAAACTTTATAGAATAATTTCATCTCTTTATGAAGATGTCATTATTTTATCAAAAAGGTGTTCCATCACAATGTATAAAGTTTGGGCTGTTGCATCTGGGTTACAAAAGGATAAGTTAAGAGATGCCTAGATGACAGTGAGATTCATTATCTACGCATAGTAGCCATACATCCCATTTGGTTAGCTAGATAGCATAGCAATGACGCCAGGACAATCAAAGGGTTAAATGGACAATATCTGGTGACATCAAAATATACAGTCTGATGTGGATTGCAACTGTTTGGGGTAATATTTGATTGTTGCATCACATCATTCTGGCCATCTTGCAAATCTTATTCTCTGTCTGTAATGAATCCTTCAACCTGCTAGCATCAGTTCCCATTTCCATGACATTGCAATTTTGACGAAGTTCTCACCCTTTCTTCAGTTGGTGTCTTTCTTCAGCAGGGAAAATTTTGTTAGAACATTACTAGCCTTTTTATTTGTGAATAAGAATGAATGGTGTGTGAAAATTGTGTATGTGAATGTGCATTGGTTGTGGATTTCTAGCTCCAAAGCTAATTATTTTAAATTATTACTTTATTTTCATGCTTGATTTTAATCTGGATTTTAATTATGTTTCTCTTTAGGGTTTGCCTTATATTCTCTTTGTTATTGCAAGCCATCTTGTTTGTTAAGGAGATAGAAAAATGAGAGTATAAATGAAATAATTAATAATCAAATGAAAATAAGAGAGATTCACCCTTGCACTAAAAACAATTTTATTAATAAGCCAGTGTTATGGTGTTGAATTTATGAAACCATTTGCTGTTTTCTGAATGTTATAGGAACTGTTATGACTACAAGTAACATACTGCAAGTATTTTCAATAATATTAATTTTCCATATATAATAGTAATTCAAAGGCTGTTGTCAAATAAAAGTTATTATGGTCATAGATAACTAAAGGCATTTTTTAAAAACACAAGAAGAGAAACTATAGCATACATATTAGATATTCTCCACACAAAAGGCAAATGAAATATATGCACAAATACATCTCATAAATTTAATTTTATGATTTGCATCAACATAACTAAAGCTATATCTTACACTCTCAAAATTACAGAAACAGTAGGTCTTGGAAAGCATTTTAAAAAAATTACATTTTTACCCATCAATGCAAATACCAGAGCAAGTTTTTCAAGTTCTGAATGCAAACTGAATTCTGGTACTGCAAAAGTGCTCTTGAAAAAGAAGTCAATTTTTTTTTATTATTATTATTATTAAAATTCATTTGCTTATCTCACGGTGGAGCTAGGCAATCCAGCTCAGTTTGTTATCCTGGAGTTTCATGCCTGAGTGCTAAGAATGCTCTGTTTTTTCTCAGAAGAGGATTTGGTGGAAAATAAGTCATGACTTGGGGAGTTTGGTCAATTTGTCCCACAATTCAGAAACTTATTTACCTGAATGTAACCAAGCAACAAAAGGCAGGAGGAATTCTAGCTCTCTGGTTGATTTGCACTAGATTGTACAGATTTTGATTACGGTAGAAGGCTCAATCTTTTTTCCATAAAAACTATATCCTGATAACCTGCTGAATTGCAGCCTGACATTCAGATGTTAAAGAAGCAGGAAACAGGGAAAACAACAACAACAACAACAATAATAATAATGACAATGACAACAACAACAATAATAATAATAACAGCAGCAAATGGCGCCTCTCTAATGAGAAGGATAAAACAGTTGACCATTTAATCAGTGAGTGCAGCAAAATTTCACAAAATGACTATCTAGTACACCATAACCGAGTTGCTAAAATCATCCACTGGAAACTGCCAAAAGTTTGGATTTGAGTATAGTAACAACTACTGGGAATATCAGGTTGAGAAGGTTCTGGAGAATAAAAAAGACAAGTTCTTGTGGGACTTCAGAATTCAGACTGACAGGCACTTGGCCCACAACACACCTGACATAACAATTGTTGAAAAGAAAAAGGTTTGGTTCATTGGCATTGTAACACTTGCTGATGTACGAATTGAAGACAAGCAGCAAGAAAAAAAATCACACAGTACCAGGACTTACAAATTGAAGTTGAACAACTTTGGAAAAAGAAATTATGTATTATCCCAATTGTAACTGGAGCCCTTGGAGCAATACCTAAAGGGCTACTTTGCTATTTGGAAATTCTGAATTTATCAGACTTGAATACCCTGATTCTACAAAAAATCACCCTACTTGGTACAGCTTATATCCTCTGACGCTACCTGAACAGTTCCTAGGTCCTTGGTTAGGACTGGAGCTGGTGAGCCAGCCCCAAAGGCTGTGAATCTCTCCAAAGATTAACAACAACAACAACAACGTCTGTTTTTATTCCTACAAACATTGAGGCTATGTGTGATGTAGAAGTGCTTTCAAATAAGTTTTCAACCCATTTTGAATATAAACAATGAACCAAATGAAAAAAGTTACTAAAGATATGTATGTGTGTATGTATGTGCTTAATTATAAGGAAACATACTGCATTTTCTTTTTGCAAAGTCACAGCCTTCATTATCTGTATCATATAGAGACTAACATTACCTGTACTTAGTAACACAAACTGTTGTTATTTAGGCCTAAAAGAATTATTCCTATTCTGTGCAATCAAACTGCATGAGAGCAGAGTATCGAAGGAAGAGCTATGATTTCTCCCAAACCTGTGGGGTTTTTTCCTTTTGTGATAAAAAAGTGTCGATTTGTCTTATGTTGATTCTCCCATTTCCTGCGATCCAAACATTTTATCATTTCAGGTATTGTAAATTTTACAGATGAAAAATTCTTCATGATCATTTTGTGTACTATGCCAGATTCAAGATTAGATGCCCTGATTTGAACGATGCAACGGTTTGATCAGCTGCTCAAATGGAGAGAACTGAAAGAGTCTCTCCCTTGCAAAGTGATAGAATGAGGGGTAAGTTTTTCTGATCATACTTTCTCTGATAAGTTTAAATTGGTTTTCCAAACTTACAGCATACATTTGAGGACATTCTGTGGTTCTTATCTCCCACTCTGAAAGGGTTTACACATTCTCATTACTCATTTATTCATCCCTGTTAAAATTTAAAGTGATTTTTTTTTCATTCTGTTTGGAGTCACATTTGATGGTATCTCTCTATTTTCCATATTTTGCTAATGTCTGGTGTCACGGTAAGAGAACAGCAAGTTCATTTTAAAACTACACCTGGTTCTTCAAGGGGAAGTGCCAACTAATTTGCCTTATTCAACTCCACGCTAGTACAGGCAGTCCTTGACTTATGACCACAATTCAACCTAGAATCTCTGTTGCTAAGTGAGACATTTGTTAAGTAAATTTTGTCCCATTTTACAATCTTTTTTTGCCACCATTTTTTTTGTAATTGTTAGTCACATGGTTGTTAAATGAATCTGGCTTCCCCAAAGTCTTTGCTTGTTAGAAGGATGAAAAAAGTGATTTCATGACCCTGGTACACTACTGTTGTCACATATAGGAATTGGTTGCCAAGCACCTGAATTTTGATCACTTGACCATGGGAACGCTGCAATGGTCATGAAGTGTGAAAAAAGGTCATAATTCACTTTTTCAGTGCTGTTGTAACTTTGAACTGTCACTAAATGAGCTGTTATAAATCAAGGACTACTGAACTTCAATCTTTCTTTTTTAGATTAAGTTTCAGTTTGTTTGCTTTCATCCATAGCTTGTTTGGACCTTTCCCGAGGATTCATCTAGTTTTCCAGTACTTTTTATTTCCCTTTATAGTTTATGTTTTGATAAACTAATAAAAAAATTGTAAAGGTATTTTTCCCCCTCATCCATTCCTAATCCTAAACTTGCAGGAAAATATGGCCATAGACTCAGAAGGCATAGTTGATATCTCTGGCATCTGGTAAATGACATGGTTTGTATCAGCAAGACATCAGCAAGTTGTCTATTTTATTTATTTTATTTTATTTATTTTGTCAAGCGATTATAAGATAACAGTCATAAGTATAACATAGTTACAAATACATGAAATGGATACATATACGAAAAATAAAAAGAAACAATAGGACAGGGACAATAGGCACGTTGGTGCACTTATGCACGCCCCCTACAGACCTCTTAGGAAAGGGGTGAGGTCA
>BHFT01001122.1:0-17220 GCA_004320025.1 Laticauda laticaudata | reverse complement strand
TTTTTTTTGGGGGGGGGGGAGAGGATTACTCATAGTCCTTGTAACCTAAGCTTGTAGTGGCACCTGCTGGCTGTTTGCACAACACTCCAAACCGATAACCCATATTAACAAACCACAACTGCTGTCTTTGAATTAAATGTTAGGGCCAAACAAATCAATGATGTTATATCTTAAAAGGATATCCTGCTTTCACACAACTTGGCTTAGAGTTCTCAGAACATGCCAAACTATAATCTGCCATTTCATTTTAGTCTAGTTGAATGTTTTGTGTAATCCCAGCTCGGTGAATGCCTGGTAGATGACATACCACCGGGTATCCTGAGACTGATCCTGCAGGCATTTGGGGTTCTTTGCTTTCCAAGGCCTGGACACAATACAGTGTCTCAAATGGTGGTATGCTACCAGTTCGGCCTGGTTTACCCGAACTGGTAGCAAAAATTCCTACCAGTTTGGCCTAACCTGTAATTAAAAAAAAGCCTCCAACGATAAACTGAGAGGAGGAAAACAAGCTTCCGATGATCAGCTGAGAGGAGAAAGAAGAGAAAAATGCAGGATAGGCCCTCCCACCTACCCATCCTTGTGTTTTTCTCTTCTTTATCCTCTCAGTTGATTGGTGCTGCAGGCTTCAGCTGGTGTGGGGAAACTGTGCGCGTGCATTAGATGTGTGTGTGTTAGGTGTATGCACGTTAGGTGCATGCACGTTAGGTGTGTCTGTGTGTGTGTGAGAGTGTTGGATGTGTGCGCATTAGGTGAATGCATGTTAGGTGTGTGCATGTTAGGTGCATGCGCATTAGGTGCACATGCATTAGATGCATGCACATTAGGTGCCTGCACATTAGGTGCACATGCATCAGATGCATGCGTGTTAGGTGAATGCATGTTAGGTGTGAGCATGCACCCAATCACTGAACTGGTAGTGGAACAGGTAGGATCCCACTGATGGTCTCCTTATTCAGTTTAATATTGCTCAGTTCAAATCAAAGTTTTCAAGGGCATGTTGATGTTCAGAGGCTTCATCCCACTTAGACTTTTGAATTTTCAAAGGCAAATTCCAAGGCAGAGTGGGGAAGAAGTGTATTGGTGTATGTGTGTGTGTGTGTTGTAAGAAAGGTAAAAGCAAATGGCTTTTGGCAGGGTGTCCAACCTTGGCAACTTTAAGATTTGTGGACTTCAACTCCCAGAATTCCCCAGTTAACCATGTTATTTGGCTATACAGCAATGCTGCCTGGGAAAGTTTAGGAGCTGAAGTCCACAAGTCTGAAAGTTGCAAGGTTGGGTACCCCTATCCTATGGTCATAAGGATAGTTGTGGGATAGATAAATAGGCAAGGTCTGCAGATAGGCAAGGTCTGCAGATTGGTAGTTCTTATTGTCAGGCAGTCTCACTTATTTTGGCCCTGTCAGATGGGAGAATTCCCTGGAGAAAGCAAATGTGTTTGGAAGAGTTCACCGTAAAAGGAAACCAGGATGTCAAAGAACATGGTGGTTGGATGCCATCAAAGCTGATACCAGCCATAGCATAGAAAAACTTAAAGAAGTAATGTAAGATTGGAAGATGTAAGACCTGGCCCATAAAATCATCAAAAGTTGGACACGACTGAATCAGAGGTGGTATTCAGCAGGTTCTGACCAGTTCTTGAGAACCGGTAGCGGAAATGTTGAATAGTTCAGAGAACTGGCAAATCCTACCTCTGACTGGAGATTTTACAGTATCCTTCCCCTGCCACACCCACCAAGCCACGCCCACAGAACTGGTAGTAAAAAAATTTGAATCCCACACTGGACTGAATGGAATCATCATCATCATCATCAACCACAACAACATCATAAACAGGCAAGAGGACTTTCAATCAACTTCTTAGATCACAAACTATGGTGAGCAGTTCAACCTGTTGGGAATCCATGCTGCTTTTCTAGTTACTGCTGAGCTCCAGGAAGGATTGTTTACCTCATTTTTCAATCCCTTCCAATGCCATTGAAGCATCAAAAATCAAGTTCACCATGGAAATAGAAACAAACAAACAACTACCATTCCTAGATGTACTAATCTACAAAAGAACAGATGGAACACTAGGACACACCGTATACCAGAAGAAAACACACACCAACCGCTACCTCAACGCCCACTCCCACCACCACCCAGCACAGATAAATTCCGTGGCCAAAACACTAATCACCAGAACCAAAAGCCTGGCACACAAGACACATATAAAGACTGAACTATGCACCCTGACTAAACTACTGACAGCCAATGGCTTCCACACAAAAAAAATTACCAGCTTGATCCACAAAAACACACTAAGACATAAGAGAGACCTAGAAGATGAACAAACCTATGGAACAGCTGTCCTGCCCTACATAAGAGGTACAACAGACAAAATCAGAAAGGACCGGTCCCACTGCACTTACGGATGCAAAGAGGATGTAAAATGTAAAAAAAAAGCTTGCCATCTGTTGGAAAATGCTATGCATCCATTGTGGACTCACTGCATACGTGTTTCATACGCTCTGTCCCTCGAGCATCCGTCCAACTTAGATTTCATCCGCACAAGAATGAGTTGCACAAAACTTTGTGAACGGATGAACTTTCTGCCGTGTACGATGTATATCCGTGACATATACAGGCAACAAATGATCTATGTCCATTATCATCTGTTAAACATCCACTGTATCCTCTCTGCATCCTCTGGCCATCCCCTCAACTCACACTCAACACCGCGCGCTGAAAATGGAAAGAAGGAGGAAACAGAAGGTTACATGGAACGTCTACACAGCGTTAGTAGCACGGAAAATAGAAAAGGATGTAAGCGTATGGCATCTCATATATAAAGTATTAAAACGGACAAAATGTTTGTATTGGGATGTACTCATATATTTAAGTGATGTCTGGAGTATGTCTAAGTATGTAGAAGGACACCTAGTGGAACAACCGATATTTCTATGAAAGGGGGGAGAAAATCATCTGGATCTCAGTGTGAGTCCAGCAACTGTGGTGTACAGACCTCTTTCACCCTTGGTCTTGGTCTTCACATCATCAATTGTTCTCCACCATGGATGAGACACAGCGTGTATGATACGTGCTGTCTTTCATCCCAGAACCTAAAACCTGTTCAGACTGTTTCAAGTTTTACACAGAGGAGAAGAAGGAGACATCCAAGAGCTGTGTGGGTCCGAGGATGGATCGTGAGAAGAATGGAGTTTGGACTGTATGACCGAGTTGATGGTGGAGCTGAAAGGAATGAAGACCCTCGTGCATTCCATCACTTCATGAGGATGCTACCAGCAATATTCACGAACTTGTAGAGCGTCTGAGATCCAGTGTTGACCAAGCCAAGCACCAACTTCCATCCAACCTGGACGCCCGGACTGAGGTGGCACTGACTCTGCGGCACTGGCCTCTGGAACCACATGCAGAAACATGCAGTATGCATGGTGGTGCCACACTTCAGCATCAGCAAAGTGGTCAGATAAGTGGTACAGGCCATCATTGTAAGAATACGTGGAGGAGCTCCTCAGGTGCCCGCCACTACTGAACAAGGCTGGAGAAAACTTGCAGAAGAGTGGTATCAGAGGTGGAACTTTCCCACGCCGTTGGAGCCATAGATGGAAGCACGTGGCCTGCAAAGCTCCAGCCAACTCAGGGTCCACTTATCACAACTACAAGGGCTTCTTCAGTATCATCCTCTTTGCCATGGTTAATGCTGACTACAAGTTCATGTACATCAATGCTTCAGGCAATGGGTCTGCTTCAGATACCAGGTATACAATGCAGTGACCTCAGGATGGGCTGTAACACAACCTCTAGACCCCCTACCCAATGACACAAGATGTGCCCTAACTTATCATTGGTGATGACACGTTCTCCCTCAGAACCTACCTCATGAAGCCGTACAGTTCAAGATACCTCACCGCGTGAAGAGAGGATCTTCAACTACAGGCTGTCCAGGGCAAGATGGGTAGTGGAGAACGCCTTCAGCATCCTGGCCAACAGGTTCCAGGTATTTGTCTCACCACCATGCAGCATCGCCCACAGACTGTGAGGAGGATCGTGGAAGCTTGCTGCATCCTGCACAAATCTCATGCGCACCCCCACTACCCAGGGTTGCAGAAACAGACTGTCGACTGTCAACAAGGGGAATGGGGCACATGGATCCTGGTGAATGGAGGCAGGACGTAACCTGATAGCACTGTGGATGTACAAGGGCCCAACAGAGCTCACGTGAAGGGAAGAAGCAGCGCAACCTACTAGAGACCTGGTGCAACTCCCCAGCTGGAGCAGTGGAGTGACAAGGCAGGATGATAGATGATTATGAATGCTTACTTGAGCCTGTCGCATAAGGACTGATGAGATTGTGCCATGTATGTTGAGTGGATAGGGATTAAAGAACTTTGTTTATTTTAAAATGTGTTGATCATGAATAAATTGTTATTGAACATGAAGGTCCATATGTTGTGGCAGCTGGATGGTGGACCATACAGTCCCACTATGCTGCACTGGATGTTTATCTATCCCACAACTATCCTTATCTATCCCACAAGCATGCAAAGGCTTTACCATTTTTCAAAGTTTCACCAACACTTTATTAAGTAAAAAAAATGAACCAAGTAACTAAGTGTCTTAAAGCAAAGATAACTTATTAACTTCTTAGGTAACTTTATGATTTACTTAAATAAGCAAAATGAACCAAGTAAAACTGTATTAAGTGTGTTAAGCAAAGATAACCTTTATTAACTTTCTTTGGTAAACTTATGACTTTATTAAATAAGCAAAATGAACCAAGTAAGTGTCTTAAGCAAAGATAAACTAACAAGTAAACAACTCAGCTCTCTGATACATATTCTCAGTCACTCTGAAGTCATGTCCATGGTCTCAGCTGTTAAGCGGGCAGGGACTGTGGAGGTGGCTGTGGCTTGAGTTGCTGGTCTGAGAGCACATTGGGGTGCTTGGTCCCGAGGTCAACGGGGATGGTGTGTTCAGCGACTCAGTCTCTGTTGTGGTTGAGAGGCCCTTTATGAAGGACTTGAGAGTCAGGCCCAATACTGATGACAGATGCTCCGTTGACGGGCTTGGCTGTGGGATGGATGGAAGGGCTGGGAGGATTAGTGGCGCTGTTTGGTCTGCAGCTGGGTAGAATGGCGTCTGTGGCGTCGATGAACCTGGGCCTGACTGGGAAGTTCTGCTTCTGCTGTGGGAAGTCCTGGTAGTCGTAGCTTGGTAAGGGAGGGGCTGTTGAAAGCCATGAGAGAGGCTGTGACATCGTCTGGGGGAGGAGCTTCAGCAGGGCTTGAGGGTTGTGCAGAAGTGCTGTGATCTTCTGTTTGATCACCTGTACTGGGCCTTGGGCAGGTCCTCAGCATCTGGCTCACGTAGGTGATGAAGGTGTTCCGGCCCGAGGAGCCTGATCAAGTGGCCCAACTGAAGAGAGACGTCTGTGAGTTCATACGTGTCCTTCTCCAAAGCACGCTGTGGCCTGGCCCACCGTCTTGCCTCTCTGCCTATCCTCTGGAGCTGGTGGGGGTGGTTGGCTCTAGTGGCTGCTTCTTCTTCTCCATTTGTGACAGCAAGGGCGTCATCCTCCACTGGATCCTCCAAGTCCGCCGGGATGGGGAGTGCAGCTTCAGGGGGTCTCTGCTGTGGGGCCCTCTGAAGACACCTGCCTGGACAGGGTAGCTGGCTCCTGCTGGAAGAGGACTGGCTGTGCTGTGGGCTGTTCTGAACGGAGGGTCTCAAGAGGGGCTGGTCCCTCGTGTGGCGGGTCTCCCTCAGGAAACTGCATTTGGCTGTGACGTACATTCCCGGTAGACTTATGCGGCTGCCGTTCTGATGTAGCTGCCTAAGATCTGTGCTTCCAGGCTTCTGAGTGTCAGCTCTCTTTGTTTCAGCTGCCTCCTTGTCGCGACCGGCTTTGAGGCTTCACCTGTCAGCCGTTCCACACTCAGGTACTCTAGTTACCCCTCTCTGCGTGTATGTTCTCTTGCTGCTTTCTTGATCCTACATTTCTGGCCTTCCCGGTATTTTTCTCTCCGTCCCTTCTAACCTGACGTGGTTCCTTCTTACATGGGCTGCCTCTTCAGGGCGAGATTCTAGCAAGGGCCTTCAGGGGTCTTGAGCAGCAGGCATTGGGCTGAGCGCACTTCATGGCTTGAGAGCAGGGCCTTCAGGGGCTTGAGCAGCGGGTCTTCAGCAGCAGGGCTTTGTAGGGCTTGGGGCTGGTCACCACAGCCGCGAACATCAGTAGCATCAGCATCGCAGCTTCAGATTTCAGTGCAGGGGTGGGATGTGTTCTGGCCTATCTTCCTTGCCAGGAGCTTGAACAAGTAGGCACAGGCTTCCTCTCTTGCCGACTGACGAACATTGGTGTTCCTGCCAAGATGTATGTGGCAGAGTCTTTCCCCTGTCATGCTGACTGCGTGTGTGCTGCGATCCTTTTATATCCACGGAGCTGACGCAATTCATATCCCCGCATGCACAGTGAACACTTTTGCATTGAGTACGAATCCACCGCAGCATCCCCTTTTTCCTATAGCGTCCTTGATGCATATCTTCATCCCCTCTGCATCCACCGACTTCCGCTTGTGTCGCTTCAAAATTCTCCCCGGAACCCTCGGGTGTGTATCCGTTCCATCCTGTCATTGGTAGTGGCTTCCTAGAACATGCGTTTACTCCCCACTAGCTACTACGCCACAGTCCTTCTTTTCCGTCTTTTCTGTGTCGTGTTTTATGCAATTTTCACTTTTTGGAGTGGTGACAACCGGATGAGCACCCCAAAATTTTGCTCATCCACTTAGTTCCTTTATGCATGTTTTGTATCGGTCGGTCCAGTGGACTAGGCCTTATATATTACACGGGCATCACATCAGAGACTGCTTCAAAACGACATAAAATAGCACCATCCTTAGGAAACCCCAAAGAAAAATTGACGTGGAAAACCAAGGTCATATGAAGTCCCGTGTCTTCATGCCCAGCCACATACATTGGAAGACCAGATAGAAGATAGCACCCACCTGGATGAACACATAATTCAAGTAAAAAGCTGGAACATTACCTCTTCACTAGTCCGACCATGAAAGCCATGGTCATCGCCATTCAATGGCACCAAACCTAGCCGCTATAGAAAACCCAGCCACGGAATCATCAGAGAAGCCTAGAGATTGAAAAAAGACCGAAAGCATGAATAGAAGAGATTATTCACCGAAACTGTCAATATTTGGAGCCTGCATCCTGAACAGAAAGATTCCACACCACTAGCAGAATCCAACACCTGGGCACTAAACAGATCCGCTGATACCCCTCCAGTCTCAAACATTACCCACCAGGCACCCCAGATGGAACCTAGTTCCTATTAGATGTAGCGTCCTTTGTACTCGAGCCAAGCTGCACTTGGAAGCCCTCCAACACCGGAACAGTGTTGCCAGCCAGTCATAGCCACAAAACAGACGAGACAACCAGAAACAGCCAATCAAGAACTCCGAAACCAATAAACACAGCCAAGACTCACCATCAGGAGAAGAAAAATGCATTGTGGCTCAACAGTAGGCTAGCCTCAATTTTAAAACTAAACTGCGGTGGAATCGCTCCCCGAACGAACTCAATACAAGAGGCCGATATGCAGATGAGATCTGCCGAAACGTTGCTACAACTTTAAAAGCACAACTTATGATGTGGATAAGTACCCGAAGAAGCTGAACAGCATACCATACTTCATGATAATATATGAACTTAATATATAGTTTTTTTAAGTTTCCGGGGACTTACATGTTGTGCTGTTCAGGCTTCCTTCGGGTATTTCCCCATCATTGTAGTGTTTTAAAGTTGTAGATATGTTTCAGCAGAATTCTCTGCCATCATCAGGTTCTGTATTGAGTCGTTGTGGGGTCAGGCGGATTCCAGCAGTTATATTTTAAATAATTCAATCGATATTACAACTCATCAGAGCCTGATGATACCAATGAGATTCTGCTGAAACGTATTGCTACAACTTTAAAAGCACTCAATGACGTGGGATATTCCGAAGGAAGCCTGCAACAGCTATTATTATATATATTATATTAATATTATATATATAATATATATATATATATTATAAATATATATATATTATTTATATATATATTTATATTTGTTTTTTTAACTCTCGCGGGTCTTAAATTTGTGCTGTTGTTCCTTCGGGTATTATCACGTCATTATTGTAGTTGTCATGTCAGTTGTTAGTCAGTTGTAGTTCAATTGTTTTAGTGCTACAACTTTACAGATACTAATGAGCTACAACTTTAACGAGAACTACAATGACGTTGGGATAATACCGGGAAGTAATAGCACAATATATATATTATATTATATTAATAATATATATATATTATTATATATATGTAAATATGCTGTTGTGTTGTGTGGTGTGTGTGTTGTGTGTGTGTGTGTGGTGTGTGTGGTGTGTGTGTGGTGTGTGTGAGTGTTGTGTGTGTGTGTTTTTTAAGTTGTTCGCGGGTACTACAGTGTGGCCATTTCAGCTTCTCGGGTTTATCCAGTCATTGTAATTACCCGAAGGAAGCTGGAATCACACACACACACACACACACACACATATATATATATTAGGTTAACACTCAAGCTGTACAACTGACTAACAACCACTTCTGGAAAATATGCAGTGGTATGCTGATATTGAAGCAAACTTGTAGGCTAAACACACATCCAGTCAAAATTTCTGACAAGGACTTCAGATTGTTTGGTACAGTACTAATCTGTACTTTTCCAGACTGAAGACCCTTGTATTCCTTTCTTTTTCACTTTTTTTTTTGTAAAGTGGGACTGTGTTTACTTTAAAAATGGATAATGAATAAAATTATGTGGTCAGAAATAAGCTGTAAGAGCTTACTGGGCCACCAGAGGGTGTGAGTGATCTAAACAATAAAAGAGAACAAAAGGCTTTCTGATAATTTCATTTCTCCTACACTTCTTCAAGAAAGCCATATACAAATATTTAATACTTTGGTTTTACAATAAAGAATTAAAAAAAAACTGTGGTATGACTTAGCATATGAAGTACAGGTAGAGGTAAAGCTTACAAAAGTATGTGGACCTCGGAAGCCAGAGAGTTTCCAGACTGTTGGAGAAGATACAGTTCAAGACAGAAGTTCATTAATATCTTTTCACAGGTATAAGATGCAGCTACTGGCTCACTCTTTAATGATTTTCCACCTCTTAATTCTTGTCTTGCTCTCAGATGCTTTGGAGAATAGGCTGGCCTCCTCTTTGCAGAGAGTTGGACTAGATCATGCTTCCAACTCTGCAAGTCTATGATTCAGTGTTTTCTTGAATAAATATCTGCAAGAATGTTACATACTACGAATGGCAATGAAGTTTAGTCTTCTTTGAAAGAATGCATCAAGCAAATTCTCTCTCATCGAACTGAGGACAGGTAGGGAAAAAAAGTTTTTTTCTGCACAGTACTAAAACTAATTCTAAGAACCGTATGGAATTCATTAGTTCTCTCTATCAGCCAGTTCTGCCTCTTTTCAGACCAAATTACTCCTGTGAAGAAGGAAACTCAACAGTAACCCTGAATTTAAGGGTGAGAAAAGAAGCTGTGTGTCTTTAAAATCTGAATGCTACATATATATTTTTTATTAAAACTTTTTAGTAAAAAAGTGAAACTAACACAAACTAATATACAATAACAAAAAGAAGAGAAAAAGAAGGAAAGCAGAAAGAAAGCAAAAATTTCAAAAAAATTGGGGAAAAAAACAGAGAAGAAAGAAAAAAGATACTAAGCTTCCAATATTCTTCACAGCAGCTGTGAGCACAATTGTATTTTAACTTCTGTTTCTAAAGTTACACCGTAATATTCTTTCTGTAGTCTAATCTGTCCAATCATCAAAACCACACGTTCATTTTTTTTTCATTTTACCCAAAAAGTCCATAAGAGGTTTCCAGTCACCAATACATATAGATAGTGTCTTTTCTCTAATCAAAGAAGTTAGTTGGCCCATCTCAGAAAGATCTATCAATTTTCACCAACCATTCCCTCCCTGGGTGGTACTGTCAAAACTTTCCATCTATGTGCATATAATAATCTTGCCACAGTAATCATATACTAAATAATCAAGAGGTCCTCGATGCTGTCTGAGCTTGTTGTTTTCTTGCAGTCGTTTCATTACCCAAACTAGATAACATCTTCAGTGCTGATAATGGTCCCTCCATATCAATCCTGAGCTACAAATATCCTCCTTTATTGGTACGAAAATAATCTTCCACAGCTTCTTTGTGTTTATCCATTCATCCTAAAAGAAAACTTTAAAATCTGAATACTCAAGCCATACTTAGGAATATCATTTCATTTCTGTGGATATGAGAGGCGATATCAATGTAAAAAATAATCTACCCTTCAACCAACAAACAGCAAAAATACATAAATTTGGCTTCACTGTTATCCTGGCCCAAAATCTTGAAGGAAAAGACAGGTTTTGTTTTGTTTTTTAAGCCTAAAAGCCCAACAGATTTTTGGCCACTCAAATGTTACAGGGAAGATGCTAGTCTACAGCATACATAGAGCATACAAAACATTTGCTAGACCTATACTTGAATACAGCTCCAGTTCTCCACTCCTCTACTTGTTGCAGAATATCTTATGCCACCAGACTTGAAATTCTAGACCTAGAAAACCTAGAACTATGCTGCCTCGGTTCTGGACTAAATATGAGTATAAAAAATCATAACATTGCAATGTCCTTACCTGCAAATGGAATATGGGCAATACCTATATTCAATAACAATACAAGAGCACACAATAGATACAAACTCAAGTTAACTGCACCAAACTTGATTGCAGAACAATATGACTTCAGCAACAGAATGGTCAATGTTTGAATACTCTACCTGACTCTGGGTTCTTCCCCAAACCCCAAAACTTTAACCTTAGACGTCTACTATTGACCTCACCCCTTTCCTAGAGGCCTGTAGGGGGTGTGCATAAGCGCACCAACCTGCCTACCATCCCCTGTTATATTGTTTCTTTTATAAGTATCTTTTTATTCTTTTATAAGTATCCATCTCATGTCTTCAAAATACTATGTTCAATTCTTATACCTGTATCTTGTAAAAGCGATTGACAAATATAAATAAATAAATAAATAAAGAAAGAAAGAAAGAAAGAAAGAAAGAAAGAAAGAAAGAAAGAAAGAAAGAATTCCTCTTAACACCCCATAAGAGAGAGGACTAGGAGAATGTCTGTCTTGCCAATTCTGATGGGATGATGTGAAACCACCAGAGATGATCTCTCAAGAATTTCTACTACTACTATAGCTGACTATAGAGCTAAAGTGTTAAACTTGATTTCATTGAGGGCTACACCAGGGTTGTGTTTGTCCTGGGAGGGGCAGATATGTATGGCCAGGGTGGCTGTGGCTGTGGAATCTGTGGCCAGGGTGGGCGTGGCCAGCTTGATGTCACTCATTGAGGTTTGGTTTTTGGCTGTGATGGCCTCCTGAAGCCCTGTGCCAGCAAAAAGGGAGCCCAGGGGGGTGCACACAGCCTCCTCGGCTCCGTTTTCTCTGGCACAGAGCTTCAGGAGGCCGTCGTGGCTGAAAACGGAGCCCAGGCAGGCATCACATGGTCTCCCCAAGTGCTATTTTTGCTGGCAGAGGCACTGCAGGCCGGTCCTTCACTGTTTTCAGGGCAGCCCCATGGGCCAGATCTAAGCACCATGCAAGCCCAAATCCAGCCCACAGGCCTTGAATTTGACACTCATGCAATAGAGCAATGATGGCCAACCTTTTCGTCATTGCGTGCCAAAAGTGCACGCATACACGATTGCCTGCACCCATAATGTCATGCACGCATGACTCCCCTGCCCCCTGAGTGCACTGCGTGCCTCTGTGTATGCACATGCAACCCCCCCATGCATGTCACGGCCACCTGTGCATGCACACATGTCTCCCCTGCGTGTGTCTCCCTCCATGCATGCACGGCAGATACCCGCCAATCAGCTGGCTGGTGGGGAGCACGCGCATATGCACAGTGAATCTGTTCCGAGTGATGGCTCGTGGCTGGCAAAAATGGCTCTGTGTGCCACTTCCAGCATGCATGCCATAGGTTCACAATCATGGCTATAGAGAGTGGTGCACATCTCCGTTTCAAGGCCATTGAGCCAGTACATTCCAAAGACATTTCTGTGGTCATAGAGCCAATGTATGTCATGGAGCATTGTTATCTTTTCACCGAAGTGGTACCTATTTATCTACTCTCATTTGCTCATGATTCAAACTGCTAAGGTGGCAGGAGCTGGAGCGAGGATGAGAGCTCACCCCATTGCCAGAGCTTGGGTCTCGAACCTGAGCTTCTGGCTTTCCAGCTGACAAGCCCAGTGTCTTAACCACTGGGCCACCAGGCCGCTCTTGAGTATATTAATCAATGTCCTTTCTTGGGATACATGGGAACTGAAGTTTCCTCAGTCTACCATTCCATCCTATTGACTGAACAGGTCTAAAAAATTTAAAATTACATGCACACTTGCATTCAACAAATTTCTTTTTTAAGAATGAGATATTTAAAGCCTTTGGCTGCCCAAGGATATTTTTTTCCTCCTTTGGAGAGGGGCAAGCTACCAAATCTTAATTTGTCTACTACTCATGCAGACAAAAAACCCAAAAAGCATTAGAACTGCATATGTGCTTAGGAGAATAATGAACTTATGATCAAATGAGCTGTGGAGGTGGAGAAAAGCTCATCTATTTGCTGTAAGGAACAGGTTGTCTTGCCAGTTAGGTTTTTTTTTCCTCCCCTTTTTATATTCATGCCCTCCCCTTCCCCGAGTTACCAACTGCCACTTGGCATGGAACCTAATTCTCCTTGAATTCTGTAATCATTGTCACAAAACACTACTGGTAGAACATATATTTCCACTACACTGTGATTAATTAGAATGAAAGGATTGTCCTAACCATTCAAAATATCTCCTTCTCATAAGAAAAATGCCATGCATGAGATTATAAAAGCAATTTCTCAGTTCTGCTGCCCAGGGTAATGCTTCTGTACTTTCACTAGCCATGTTTAGAATGTTCTTCTTCAGATTTAGTGGCAGCTCCCCTCCTGACATGATGCAGGCATGCACTACATCTGGACTGTGTCAACTCCTATGTGATAGACTGCTTATTGTCTGGGGAGGGGCTTTATATCCCTGGAATTTAAAAACAGAAACAGAAATGCAAGAGGGTTGTGCCAGCTTTCACTGGCTTGTTCCCCAGAACAAAACATTATTTTAAGATGGAGAGAGAGACGGAGGGAGGGAGGAAGAGAGAGAGATCACTGGAAAGAAGAGGGCAATCAACAGCAGGGTACACTTGAAAGAACAGTTATGGATAGATTTTCTTTCTATGAGATGAGTAAGAGTCACTGAGATTGAGAGATAAAAACATAGATAGGTGCATAGGTGATGATAGATAGATAGATGATAGACAGACAGACAGACAAACACCTTTTATTTTCGATTCTCCAAAGCACCTGAGGGCATGACAAGAAGCCATGGATAGAAACTAATCAAGAAGAGAAGCAACCTAACTAACTAAGGAGAAATTTCCTAATATTGAGAACAATTAACCAGTGAAATAACTTGCCTCTAGAAGTTTTGAATGCTCCCACACTGGAGGTTTTTAAGAAGAGGTTGGACAAGCATTTGTCTGAAATTGTATAGGGTTTGCTGCCAAAGCAGGGGATTGGACTAGAAGACCTCTCAGGTCCCTCCCAACTCTGTTATTCTAACAAACCGTTGGATCATCATTGAGCATCTCATCAAGCAACTGAATCCTTGAATCCAAGTGCCCCTATATTTACTGCCTATCCTTTCATGGCTTTTGGAGAGGTAACATCAGGCATTCAGAAAGCAGCAGTCTATTTATAAAGATATCATCGTACAATCAAGCCTGCCAGATGCAGCTGACTTAAGAATCACTCCTGTGGACTCGGCCCAAATGATAGATGTGTTCTGAATTTTAGAGCCATGAGTTTCAAGCAGCATCAGAGCCAACAGAGTCATTCAAACCACCATGGTTTTTTATTGTTCTGTAGAGGTCTGTCCAAAGGTGGGGGGGGGGGNGGGGGGGGGGGGGGGGAGAGAATTGACTTGGGAAGAAATTAAATAAACAAGATGATCACAATTGCTGAGCTTTTCTTCTTCTTTTCTTTCAGAGACTTCCCTTCCTTGACAAACACATGGTTGAGAAGAGTCCCAATTAATTGGATGAACTGGAGATTAATCAGGAACATATAAGAAATTAGTGTTTGGAGTGGTACGGTGGCCTAGAGGTGGAGCTCTCACCTCACAGTCAGGAGGCTGTGAGTTCAATCCTAGGTTAGAGGCAGATATTTCTCTTTCTGGGCACAATGAGGATATATCTGCTGAACAAAACTCCGCATTGGCGACAGGAAAGGCATCCGGCCAGCAAACACTCAGCTCCATTCAGCTGCCCAAACTCCACCCCCACAAGGGATTATGGGGTCATTAAAAGATGTTGATTATGATTATGATACAAGAAATTAGTGTTTAATACAATTCAAAGGGGCTGTGCAATGCTTCAGATTGGAAGGCAAAATGATACTTTGGAACATATGTTGACATGAATGGCATGGCTGTCTGCCACTCCTTAAAATAGCCACATCCTAGTATCCTAATAAAAGATGCAGCTTTTAAAGAGTGACAATCAGATGCTCTCGTTATGCCCCCACATACTCCAAGGCAGTTTTCGGGACTCCAAACCTCCAAACTTTAATTTAGCTGAATGTCAATGATAAGCTTAAAGGCTAGGTCCCACTGGCCGACGGATGCAAAAGTATGCAAAAAGGACACAGCGGATGAGCAAAAATTCGGGGGTGGCTCCATCCGTTGTCATCTGCTCCAAAAAGTGGTGAAAATTTGCATTAAACAAGAAATCGGAAAAGAGGAAAGAACGGACATGGTAGTATGTAGCGGCGGATAGTTAAACCGGACTGTTATCGAGGGAAGGCCATAGAGGATGTATATAGGATGTAAACCGTTCACGGTAATGCGGCATCCTTTCTAGTTTCTGTGCTACTAATGGCTGTGTAGTATGTTTTCCGTGTACTTTGTGTTTCCTCACATCCTTTCCGTTATTCAGCTACAAGGCGAGATGGAAGATTGCGGGGATGTCACAGATGGATGCAGAAAGGATACAGCGGGATTGTGTTAAACGGATGAATAAAACGGACATAGAAACGTTTGTTGCTCGTAATGTCACCGGATTTACAATCGTACCCCAGTGGAAAGTTCATCCGCTTCAAAAAAGTTTTTGTGCAAGCCTCAAAACTTCCTTTTGTAGCAGATGAAATCTCAGTGGAACGGATGCTGGAGGGATAGAGCATAATGAAACACGTATGCAGTGTAGTACGACAACGGAAGCATCGACGTTTTCCAACGGAATGGCAAGCTTTTTTTTGAAAGCGTTTTACATCCTCGTATATGCAATATGCCGTTGGTGTGCAGTGAGGACATGGGCTTAACCAAATGTTTGTGCACATATTAATCCTTGACAAATGAGCTTTGCCCCAAAAGTGCTTTTTCAAAAAAGGCAAACTGGACATTTTGTAATATTTTTCTTTTCTCTTGAAAAACCAAGGGGTTGGGATTCAAGTTTGTTTTTACTACAGGTTTTGGTGGGAAATGGTTTTGGTGGGCATAGACAGGGAAGGGACCGCTGTAAAAATACCGCATTCCCTCTTCCACCTCCTGGGCGGAAGGTTACTAGGCAAAATCCCCCTTACCACGCTTCCTCCCGAACCCAACTTAACCTGCTTTCCAGCTCCATTCTCCTGCTACAGGGCAAGCAAAAAGATAGACCCAGCCAATATCAGATACTGGAGACTCGGGAAGGCAGAGAGAGATGGGGGCAGAGCCAGTCAGAGGTGGGATTTGCCAGTTCTCTGAACTACTCAAAATTTCTGCAACTGGTTCTCCAGAACTGATCAGAACCTGCTGAATGTCACCTCTGATTGGGGGCCCCTGCATTAGTCTACCCACTTCAGGAATAGAAAGAAAACTCTGTCAAATATGCTTCCAAGCATATGATTTTAATAGGAAACAGCTCACAGCTTCTAAGTGTGAGCAACAGAGCAGTAATCACCCACTTTGAAATTGTGGTTAATTAATTCAAAGCTATAGGGGCTATTTAGGATTATTTATTAATTTGTCCATGGCCTAGAATAGGAGTCAACTGACATGATAAATAAATCCTGCAGATAAACAAACAAACAAGCAAACAAACAAATACTGAAGCAAGTACATTGATTATAACTCAAAGGGAATGAATACATACAAAGGAAAAAGTGTTTCTCTCATTTGTCTAAGTCCTATCATCTATCTGCAATTAATAAAATTGCTTGGTCTTCACATCACAATAATTGCATAGGAAATTGGAAGGGGTTGGTGGGGAGGTGTTGTTAAGTTTATTCTTAGTTGTGCAACTGTCCAAAATGTTTCTCTAGAAGCAGCTGGGTGTGCAAGCAACCTTGTGGGAACCGAATAGTATATAACCTCATTCGAAGATGTGCATGCTGCAATGGCTATAGTCTATTAAGTCTCATAATCTGAAACCAGTGACATTTGAAATAATAATTATTAATGACCCAATTTCTTACTATTCATGTTAAAAGGGACTTTATGGTTTAGTTAACTTGACTAATCCATGGCAAATGGACTATTACATTAACCCAAATCAGTATTTCTTAAAGTGTGGTCCTAGACGCTATCCTTTTCAGGATCCTTCAAATCAAAATATTAATATCCAGTCAGACAGTAATGAGAAGCGGTAGTGCTAGTGGATGCATCCACTTTAATGTTTAATATGGTAAATGTTGATTATTATAACCAATTCTATCAAAAAGTCTCTTGGGGACCTCCAAAAGAAGCAATGGAAGCAAGCTTGGATTTCTGACTTGTCTCCCTTTAACAAACCTCACTCCCTCACTCATTCTTGTCTTTCTAGTTTCAGATTTAACTGGAACAATACTTAAAACTATTGTGTCTTGTATGTCTGATAAGATATGTTAAGTCATGTGCGTCTTGCTTTCTTTCTGCGTTGAGGTTGTGCCTGCCTGAGGCCCAGTCCCACTGCACTTACGGATGCAAAGAGGATGTAAAAGCTTGCCATCCGTTGGAAAACGCTATGCATCCGTTGTGTACTCATTGCATACGTGTTTCATACGCTCTATCCA